>OLKM01001055.1:135563-150711 GCA_900291075.1 Melanogrammus aeglefinus
CACACCATCCTTGGGGTCGGGACCCCATCTGGGTTCACCCGATATGCATGTAGAAGCTTTCTGACTTACAAGCATATTCAACAGTAAACAAGATGCCGCTTCTTACTATGAACCAGTACTATTTTTTGTGTGGCTTTACGTTGACAGGATGTGTTAGGATTGAGAGGCCCGGTTGGTGGTCACCAAGTGTTTAGAGGCAACAGACATGGCATCTCTAAACCCTGGAGACCACCCAACGTGGCCTCTGCCTCCCAACACATAGCGTCGCCCTGTTGGGGGGTCCCCAAGGGTTCAGAGGTGCCAGACACAGACTCCTAACCCTGGTGACCACCCACTTGGCCTCTGCCTCCCAAACACATAGCGTCGCCCTGTTGAGGGGTCCCCAAGGGTATAGAGGTGCCAGACTTGGCACCTCTATACCTCCTCCTCCTCCTCCTCCTCCTCACCTCCGCAGCAGCAGTTTTGGGTGGTTCTTGCTGTCCAGGTTCCTCTGGATGAGGTCGGAGAGCAGGTGCTTGAGGATGTCGGTGGCGTACTCCAGGCGGCCCTGCAGCGCCGTCATCACCAGCGAGGCAAGATAGCCCCGGTCCCTCATGGAGAAGGAGCGCTGCAGCTCCAGGGTGCGGATGAAGGCCAGAAGGAACACCTTGTTGTTGACCAGCTGGGCCAGCTGCTTCAGGGCCTTCTCCACGCCCGCCTGCCCGCTGCCGGGCACCTGGGAGGGGGGGGGGGGGGGGGCAGAGCGAGGGTCGGTGACGGGGTCATGGTGGAGGATGTACGTGGGGGGGACGCAGGGGTATGTGTGGTTGGGTGAGGTTGTGTTCCTATATTTCTATAAGTGATGCATTTCACCTTCATTTCTTCTTTTTATAGGGTGGACTAATTGGTAGTATTTCTATATTTCTAGATGTTGTATATTTCCACTCCCTCTGTTAGTACGGGTTTGACCAATGTATAGTATTGCTATATTTCTATACTTCTTTGTGCAGAATATCTGACCTCCATCTCCCTGAGTACAGGTGTGTATATATTATATATATATGAAGTATTGCTATATTTCTATTCTTCTACATGCAGTTTATCTGACCTCGAGCTCCCTGAGGACGGGGTGGTCGTCGATCCCAGGGAACAGCACCCTCATGGTGTACATCCTGTAGTCCAGGAAGGGGATGCCGGCCCGGTCCAGATCGCTGGTCAGCTCGTTGATGTCAGTCTGCAGCTCTGCAAAGGCTGCGTCGCCATGCCGACCGAGAGAGGAGTCAAGCCACAACATCAGCACCACGGGAGCAACGAATGAGGTCAATGAAAATGGGTAGAGGGGTCCTGGTTCGCCATGGCAACACTAGACAGGGTTAGGGGTTCATTTCCCACCCATGTTGCAATGTATGTATTCAAACCCACACAGTTTGAACTGCACTGGCTCATGGCACTCGAACACCAGAACCATAAAGCTATCCAGCTCATATTGTTGTCTGTGCTGCACTTACATTTGTATTTTGCTTTGTAGCACTAACATTGTTTTGTACGCACTGAGTGTTGTGAAGCTCACTGGTAAGTAGCTTTAGAAAGAGGAGTGCTACAAAAATATAATAGGGATGAAAATGAACTAAAATGACATGTTTTTTTGTGTTTTTTTTAATCACTGAGATCATTGTTCTTGTTGCCGTGTATCTGGATCAGGGTAAAAAAGCTAATTAGTTAAGAGTTTAACACACTCCACTTACACCCTGACCTGTTTCTGTTTGTGACTTTTCATGAAATTTAAGTCAGCAGTCATATTATCTCAAAATCGGTCCCTTTTCATATGTAGATGACCTAGAAGTGGAATGTTAATTTTGCCAAGGACAATTATTCAAGGTAGAAATTGTAATATTTAAATAACATACTCCCTCTTGTTAAAATATGCCTTGAATTTTGTGTTTTTAATTTAGTTAAGAATTATTCGTCTTCACCGAATACACCAAAGGATTAATTGAACCACATACTTAATTAGGTGCAAACACACTTCTAATCCTAACCTCAACAGTTCATCCTTCAAATTCAAAAAAAATCACATTGTTACCTCGAAGTAATGTAAGGACAAATAAAGAGGTTGACTCCTTAATCCATCATCTATTTCTAATCAAATTCAGAATACAGTGTAATCCTAGTTATAAGATAGTTCAATAAATAATAATTATAATTTTGCAAAGTGCATTAGTACATTCATTTTGTACAGTGCTTTCAAAATACTGGAGGAGGAAGGATAAAAACATCATAAAAACATTCTCAAAGAACAGGTTGGACCACAAAAACAAAAGTAGACAAACACAATAATCAAACAAAATCCAAAATGAATATACAATCTAATCAATCCTAATATTACATCTCCTACAACACAATCTAATCTATACTAATCTATAATCGTCCACTTGACCAGCAAGCGAATCGACCATCTCAACTAATCCCACATATCCAATCTTAAACAACCCACAACCAATAATCCATAATGAACCCGTCTCACCCTCCTTGCACTCCAGCGCCACCCGTGACTCCAGGTTGTCCATCTGCATCTGCAGGCGCTTCAGAGTGAGGTCGTTCTCGTGGGACTTGCGCCGGTAGGCCAGCAGCACCAGGAAGACGATGACGAGCAAGAGCCCGCCTCCGGCCGCGATGCTCAGGATGGCGGGCAGCGTCAGCAGGCTGTCCGACCGGATGTGGACGGCGCCCGGGGAGATGTGGAGCCCGCCCACCTGGACCTGGGAGACGAAGAGCAGGTGCCGGACAATATGTTGACATGGGTGGGTCAAGAGAGAGAGAGGCAAGCATTTACAATACGGTAAATGGTAAATAGACTGCATTTATATAGCACTTTTGTAATCAGTGGCCACCAATATTGACATTCACCCATTCACACACTGACACCGTTGTCAGCCAAGCAAGGCGGCCGCAAGCTCATCGGGAGCAGTTAGGGTGCGGTGCCTAGCACACGGAGTCCTCGACACTATAGGAGGAGCCGGGGATCGAACTACCAACTGTGCGGTTACCAGCCAACCCGCTCTATCCTCAGAGCTACTGGTTTACGGGGCGGTCGAGAGGGAGACACAGCGCAGGATAGCCAACAACGTTTACAATACAGATATAATGATGGGATTAGAGCCGGCAGAGTACTTACTTTACAACCCAGTTAGACAGACACATTTAACGGGAAAGAAGTAGCAGACACCGTATATTCAGATATATTCTTGTATTTGTGTCGATAAGAAGACATTTTTTAAAGTCAATATTTTGCAAGGTTAAGTTATTAAGTTCTTATTTATTTTTTATTTGAATGCCACGATATGTCTTGTTCTTGTCTCTCATTCAGAGTTTATAATAAATGACGGTCTACCAACATGGGAAAATAGGTGAACTTTAGTTGACATTCATTATTAAGTTTGAAAATGCACTCAGTTGACACTTTGCCAATAAGTAACCTTTCAACACCGGGTACAGCAGGAACAACTATTTACCAAAATGATTAAAACACAGACTAGCATCACTCATTTTAAGAAAGGTTTGAGAGTGATTTGAAAATGTTTATCATTTTGGATACAATTCCTCTCTAACCCCAGGCAGTCATTTTAGAAAGCAGTAATTATAATTTGATTGATAGGTCCAGGCAGACAGATGGACGGTCAGACGGATGGACGGACAGACTGGATGAATATCTGATATAAAGTATGTTGGTGACCCAGAAAGTGTAGAGCTCGGACAAAACACCAGTCAATGACCCAAATCCAGGACACACATCCGCCCAGGCTAAACAGTGAGACAGGCTAACAGTCAGATAGAGCCAGACAGACAGACGGGAAAAACAGATGGACAGGCGAATAGACAGAATAGACAGACAGAAATGCAGATGGACTATACGACACTAACAGGACTTACTGCTGTCCTGTCTGAGGTTTGTGGGTTTGCAGAGCAGACAGACACACACACAGATAGAATGACAGACAGACGGACAGGCATCCAGAAACACAGTACAGCTAGACTACCAGACGATAAGAGACTGGTAAGGAATGTGTGCTGTTTGGTGAGGTTTTTGGAGCAGACAGACAGACAGATCGACTGAGAGACAGACAGACAGACAGATCGACTGAGAGACATCCTGAATGGGAGAGCAGTTAGTCAGGCAAACAGAGAGACAGGCAGACAGACAGACAGACAGACAGACAGACAGACAGACAGACAGACAGACAGACAGACAGACAGACAGACAGACAGACAGACAGACAGACAGACAGACAGACAGACAGACAGACAGACAGACAGACAGACAGACAGACAGACAGACAAACAGACAGATGATGGACTGACCAGGATCTTGTGCTGTCCAGTGAGATTGGGGGGTTCACAGAGCAGCTGTGTATCAGAGACGGTGAGGGAACAGGGGTAGTCTCCGATGTACACGGTGTAGTTCAGCCTGGCGCCACCGGAGGCAGACGGCACAAGGTTGCGCCCCTGAAACATGATAAAACCACATTGAAGAAATTCTGTTCATAGTATTTTTTTTCTGTTTAAAGGGTTTGTTTGGTGGGTCGGTCAGGTGGTTACGTCAGGTGCAAACTTTTTGGAAACCTTTTCTTTCAGAGCGCATGTCCACATACGGCCTACATGAAAACACTGTATATCTCTGCTCTCAGAGTTCCAACTGTTAATTAATCTATGCATGTCTCATAATAAATGTATTGTTGTATATTGTTGTAACAATGTACCCACATTGTTGAATACCAAACAATATGTATACAATAACTGCAGTGGACAGGGAAAAATATTCAAAAACCACTGCGGCAGTCTAAATATACTCTATGGGCAGGAGTCTGCAGCATGAGTAACCAGCTGGCTCCTTGTTATAATCCAACTGCTGCTTTTTTTAGCTTTGCTTTCTGCCAGAGATTGATATCACAAGATAAACTTTATTGATCCTGGGGGATAATCCAACTGCTGCTTTTTTTAGCTTTGCTTTCTGCCAGAGATTGATATCACAAGATAAACTTTATTGATCCTGGGGGAGAAGCTACTACACTGCAGCAGAGCACATCAGTGTGTTTGATCATAATGTAGAAAAAACTTTGATGGATTTACCTGCGAGTGTAATTCTACCGATGGACCGGCGATACTATGTCCATGGTAAATCTGGCTAAATCTGATTCTGTGTGAATGTCTCAGTAAATATAGACAGGAAAAACTATTTTAACGGATAAAAGATTTTCGGTTAGTTTAGTTTTCAGTTGCATGTGTTTTTGTTTAAAAATAGTAAAGACTTTTACTGTATTTCTATATGAATAATAGATGCAATACATGCGATACGAATAAAGAAGCTTTTGATGATGGTTTCTTTATGCAAGATAGAAAGTAATTCTACTTTCTAGATCAGTCACTAGCCTATAGCTAGTGACTGATATTCTCACATACATTTGCTTTCACAAATGATGAATAATTTTCCATTCAAATAATTCGAAATTGAACCATCCCATTAAATACAATTAAAGTCATTGCCATACAGAATTATCTTTCAGTGACTTTAGTAAAACTGCTATTTCCTTACAGTCTACTTCATCCAGAGACAGGGGCCTCCCCTGAGGAGACATCTCTGAGGGCCCCCCGTTCCCTGTCCCGTACTCACCTTGAGTATGATGGGGGTCCCCGGCTTCTGCTCCAGCACCCCCGACAGGCTGAGGGGCTCTAGGTGGGGGTTGGGGTAGTAGATGAAGCTGGTGCTGTTGTAGGTGAGCAGGGCCTGCACGTTGTTGAACACGAAGCCGAACTCGTCCACGTGCTTCACCGTCTCCTGGCCCTGGCTGAACTCGGCCTTCAGGGACGGGGCGAAGCAGCTGATGGTGGTGGTGTTCAGCACCTTGCACACCTGGTACAAGATCACCAAAGCTTTATTGACAATGGGTACGATGCACACGCTTAGGACACGTGAGGGACGAATGGAAGGATAGCAACGTTGTGGAGTGTGTAGGCTGTGTGGTGTTGTTTGGTTTAAAGGTAGGAGTAAGGTTTAGCCTTGAGGGTGTTTGCGAGTGACTGATGAAAGAAAAAAAAAAAAATCAATTTTCAATTACTTTCAGAAGGCATGGTATTTACAACACACCAATCGACCAATGTAACTCAAGCCCTCAATTAGCATGCACAGCCTCACACAGGATACAATATCAATAGATGCGCACAGAATATTGAACACTGATATTAATAGCATGCTAAGTACATGAGGAAGATCGCATCTGAAAGAGGAACCTAGATTGCTCAACCCCCTGTAGAGAGGGTGAGGGTTAGAATATTGCCCTTTTTTTTTTTCTACAGTTTGCCACTGTGAAATTATTTTTTCCGGGGGAATTTTTGGTTGTATTCTGTGCTTTTCAACCTTGAAATGCCCTCTTTATTGCATGATTCCCGTTTTACAGCCACACTGATATATGAGAGCGCTCCCCTGTGAGTTCGTATCCTGAAATCTGTCCAAACCCGAGTGCCTCCTTGAGGCCGCCACAAGGTGGGTCGTTCCTCAGACGTACCCCCAGCCAATTTTAGCCGCGATGACACAGTGTGTGTCTACCCATAAAAGCGCGGCTGCCGCCTGTCTACCGGTGAACACTTGACACTTTATAAATGACACACGACTCCTGCTTTGGTCCGCACTTTATAATGAGTCAGTGTTACAAGGAATTACATGTAAATATCCCCGGGGGATAATAACACCAACACTGCGCTACACTTTTCCTCCTACTTGAGTTGAAACAAGGTAAATATCAACGCAGGTTGCCGGCTCCAAGCACCCCCCCCCGCAGGGACGCCATTGCCTCTAGTTAGACACAGGTCATGGCAAGGGCTCTCTCTAATTGGCTGAAATTGGTGCCAGATGATGTCACTTAGCCGACTCAACTAAGGCAAGTGGCATCAACTGTAACTAATTTGGGCCACTGAACAAGCAGCGACGGCGGTGATCTCTGTTTGCCCGCTGGTGTGACGCAGGCGTTGTGTTACTCACAGCCACCGCGAGGAAAGGCTGGGAGAAGTGAACTGTTTGCTCTTACGTTGACGGATTCATGGCCGCCGTATTTGACTCTGACCCGCGGCTCCTGCACAACGTCCAGGTTGGTGCCAGTCACCATCAGGGTGGTGTGTCCACTGAAGAGAGAGAGAGAGAGAGAGAGAGAGAGAGAGAGAGAGAGAGAGAGAGAGAGAGAGAGAGAGGAGAGAGAGAGAGAGAGAGAAGAGAGAGAGAGAGAGAGAGAGAGAGAGAGAGAGAGAGAGAGAGAGAGAGAGAGAGAGAGAGAGAGAGAGAGAGAGAGAGAGAGAGAGAGAGAGAGAGAGAGAGAGAGAGAGAGAGAGAGGAGAGAGAGAGAGAGACGAACAGGAATGAGAATCAGTCCAGAATGTTTGTGCTAGGCAGGAAAAGACACGCTGGTTTGCTTCTATCAACGCACACACCAACAGACACATTAGGGGGGCTTGAACGAACAAAAAACTGCCAACACAAGCAGGCGTACATCTAAACACACATGCCGGTACATACATGTGCCCCCGCTCCCACACACCTCTCCCAGTCCTCCTCTCTTGCTCTTTTTAAGTATACATATTAATACACACATGCCCCTGGTGCCCCCACACAAACACATACACTCACACACCAACCCACACATACACACACGCACATACACACACACACACACATAGACACAAAAAAAACACACACATACACAAACCCACACATACACACACAAACCCCCCCCCACACACACACCCACACACCCACATACACCGCAGCGGCGGCAGCAGCTCCCGGTGTGTGCATGAATCAAAGCGCTGCTGTGTTGTGCCTGCATAATGTTATTAGGAACGACGACTGCAGAGAAATCAACAAAAATTTGCGCCCCAGAAAACAGCAGTGATATTCAAAGAAACTGCATTAATGCATCTTGTGGGAGCTGGCTGGCACGGCGGGCGTGCTCTTTGTTATTGGCCGGCCCCAGCCAGATCAAACGCAGGCAGAAGCAGCTGGCTGCTGGTTTATATTCATCCAGGATCTCCATGTGGAGGCGGCTGCCAGTACAGGTGTACAGGTGCTGCTTGTTTACACGTGTGGTGGTGCTGATGGGAGTGGGGGGGGTATAAACAAGGCTTACGTGTGTGTGTGTGTGTGTGTGTGTGTGTGTGTGTGTGTGTGTGTGTGTGTGTGTGTGTGTGTGTGTGTGTGTGTGTGTCTATATACACACACACACACACACACGCACACAACACCTCCACCCCCCCCTCCACCTTTCTCCACCAACTCCGCGAGGCACGGGAACCCAGGGAGAAGCCTCCAGCGCACGGAGAAGAATGAACGGGATGGATTGTGGAGGTGGATAACACGGACCGACGGTAGGGATGAGCGGGGAGTAGAGGGGAGAGAGGGGGGGAGGGAGAGAGAGAGAGAGAGAGAGAGAGAGAGAGAGAGAGAGAGAGAGAGAGAGAGAGAGAGAGGAGAGAGAGAGAGAGAGGAGAGAGAGAGAGAGAGAGAGAGAGAGAGAGAGAGAGGAGAGAGAGAGAGAGAGAGAGAGAGAGAGAGAGAGAGAGAGAGAGAGAGAGAGAGAGAGAGAGAGAGACGGGGAGGACGGAGAAGCGAGGGAAAGTGAGAGGGAGAGAGGGAAGGAGACAGAGAGAGAGAGAGAGAGAGAGAGAGAGAGAGAGAGAGAGAGAGAGAGAGAGAGAGAGAGACGGAGAGAGAGAGAGAGAGAGAGAGAGAGAGAGAGACGGGGGAGAGAGAGAGAGATGGGGGAGAGAGAGAGAGAGAGACGGGGGAGAGAGAGAGGGAGAGAGACGGGGGAGAAGGCTGAGGGAGGGGGGATGGAGAAAGATCAAGGGAGCGGGAGATAGCGATAGGGCTGCAGAGAGATGGAACCAGAGAGGGGAAGAGAACGGGGTAATGAAAAAAAGATGACGGATATAGGGGACAGTGTGAGCGGGCGCCGGCGAGAACGACAGTAATTGTAATCGTGAGAGAGAGCCACAAAGGAAGACACATATAAGAGGGTTAGCTAGAGGGACAGAGGGGAGAGGGAGAAAGAGAGAGCGCGAGCGGGAGGGGAGAGAGGAAGTAAAACAAGGATGAAAACACAGATTACGATGAAGACAGAGGGCGCTCAGCGAGAGGAAAAGTACGTGCGGAAGAGAGGAGGAGGAGAGTGGAGGAGGGGTCTGGGTGGAGCAGGGTGACAGATACAGGGCCGAAGGTATGAATCTCCCCTATCCAGTTTAACCATCTCAGGGAGCCCCCCCCCCCCCCACCCCCTCCCCGACACCACCCACTTCAAAGGACTACCCGGGCTTATGGGGACCCTATAGAAATGGCTCTGCCCAGATTATGGAGCTCCTTATGGCAGTCCATGCCTGCGTAGCCTCCCTGCCCCCGCCACCACCACACACCACCACCACCACCACCGCCGCCGCCACCCCCACCACCCACCACCACCACCAACCACCACCGCCTCCACCCCGTCATCACCTACAAAACCACCGCCGCCACCACCACATCCACATGTGTTAAGATCTACCTGCTGCCGATTTATATTATGTATACCTGACAATATTTCAGTGTTAGCAGCATTGGGTGAATAAATCAGTAGAAGCAACAAATAGTAATGAAGCGGTTTAGGTCAGCCTGTGTGTCGGCCTGTCCTGTGTCACATTCTAGCCTCTCTTTACAAGTTGTTTTGTTATGCGGGCAATAGCCTCGCATCCCATTGAAGTGGTGTTTTTTCTCTGTCTGCTTTTATCGACCGCCCCTACGGTTCCTTAACAGGATGGGGTGTTACACTCTAGTTCTAACAACGTCAAGAGGATTTCTGTTGACTCGAATGTGTGCTGTGCTGTGGCCTGCGCTTCAAGGTCTGTGGAGGTTCCCGAAAAAAAAAACGAGGGGCTCTTGTTGTTGTGATTTGTGACTGCGGTATGAAAAGACAGAAGAGTATGATGAAGTCGATGCAGCTTCGCTCGTTAACTATTTATGTTCGTTCAACGTACGTCCTGGTAGTATTTAAACTGGTCTGGTTCACATTGTGACGTGTAATAAGCGCACAGAGATGATTATCGTGGTTGATTGTTGACCGTTGTTGTTTTACTGGGTTGAGCCACTTGGAAAAAGAAGAACAGGCATCCGTTGTAGTTTATTTGGGGTGTTGTGGCACACCTTAGGCTGATGAGACCGGAACTGGTCTCGCAAGGTCACATTCTGTTCTCCGATCAGTCTGACCTCAATCCTGTTGACAGCCTTTTTGAAAATTAAAAACAGATAGGACCATACCGCGCTGGGGAGAGGGAGTTCATGAGGAACAAGGAGCGCTGCAGTCGGCAGAAATAAACTATAATAACAACGCAGGCAATCTAGTTTAGCAATCAAACAGCCTTCATCCGAAATAGACTGAATGACGATGTTAAAAGTTTAACCCCCAGATCCGCACAAAAAGCTTTCCTTCAGAGGAGAATATCTGTTTGATTGATTTGCAACCGGGTGCCTAACAGTGCAGAGAGCAAGAGCCTCACTCTGATTGGCCGTAGTTTTTCGAACAACAAAAAGCTTCACCCGTATATTTGGAAATGCATTTCTTCCCCGCCGCGGCCAGACTCACATTCGCTGCAAAAAAGCAAACACTGATATCAGGTGGGTCTCATGAGAATAAGGCCACCCTTTACCTGCACACTTAGTATGCACCTCGTATTGTACCTCTGCTACTTGAACATCTCTATTATACGTGGACTTCATGACGTAAGGGGAAGAGAAGTTCCTTTTTGCAGAATGACTTTGAGATACTTCACATTGCATAATAAAACACTTTGCCACTGCCCACCTTGTGATGCTCCACTGGGGCTCGATGCGCTGGACGGTGGGGTCCTCTATGTACTCAAAGGCCAGACTCCCAGGGGCCCGGCCCCGGTCCACCCGCAAGGTGACCGGCACCGAGC
Organism: Melanogrammus aeglefinus; assembly: GCA_900291075.1. Lineage (NCBI taxonomy): Eukaryota > Metazoa > Chordata > Actinopteri > Gadiformes > Gadidae > Melanogrammus > Melanogrammus aeglefinus. Next base: position 146,532 of record OLKM01001055.1, read on the forward strand.
CGGCGCCGGTCACAGACGGAGCGGAGAAACACACTATCTCTGACGTGGTCCTCCTGGATGGGAGAGGGAATGAAGAGGAACGGCGTCACACACACACAGCAGACGGGGAGCTGGGGGTTCTGCAGCGTCCCCTTGGATTTGATGGACAGATGGATACACACATATAAATAGGGATGGACGGATAGACAAGATGGACAGATAGACAAGACGGACAGACAGACAGCAGAAGGACAGCAGACGGACAAACAATCCCACAGAAAGACAGACATATGGACAGAGACAGAGAGAGACAGATATACAGTCAGACAGACAGCGAGACATACAACGAGAAAGGCAGACAGATATACAGTCAGAAAGACAGACAGACAGACAGACAGACAGACAGCGAGACAAACAAACAGACAGATAGACAGATGGATAGATAAATAGATCATTGACACATCTGCATCCTACTATATAGATGCAAATATGTAGAAAACGTTTAATCTATCCAATACAAATAGCCCCTGTTTCAAACACAGTTATGCAACGTACGTAATAATATGTGTTCAGTGTGTGCTCATGTCTTTTTGTCGAAGTCCCTCATCTGTTCTCTCAGCTCTGAGCTGTATGTGTTTATCGGCGCTGGGGCCCGTGTTTTATAACAGAGAGCCCGGCCCCAGCTCGTTACAAGCGCATTAAGGACTGAACACAGTAATTAGTGGGTGCTCTAGCTAATGGCTTCTCCTCTACCCCCCTCCTGACTCAAACCATTCGTATCCTAAAATAGATAGAACTATAAATACATGAGGGGAACATGTACCCACTGGCCCCCAAAGTTTCACCCATTCCTTACTCATCCCCCTTCACCCCCCCTAAACCATTCACTTGTGCTTAATGAGCTGCTAAAGTTACGTGCCAGAGAGCACTTCTAGGGATTCGTGCATTGCGGCTAAACTGAGATGCTAAGGCTATAGTTGTAATTAATTTATCATATGTATTTACTTATGAATAAGTAAATGATAAAGATGATACATAATGCATCTTCTTTGTGGTCTCGGGTCTCACGTTGAAAACTGACAACTAAAACTAGGGTGAAGATTGACATTAAGAACAACTGTCTTTCTTGCCTGGTAGAGGATGCTGTATGCCATTAGATTAGATAAGAACGTGCTAGAATATATTAAATTGGATTAGATAACATTTGACATTTGATTACCGTCAATTAGGTTAGATATTTATTCTGAACAGCGGCCATTAAATAATACATACGATACAATACGTGCAACGGAGAAGCAACAGCACCAAATAATCACAAAAACTCAGGAGATACATATAGATATGTTGTGTGGGCTTAGAAAAGTCAGCCCAGACGATCTGGCTGGGCTGATTTTTCTAAACCCACGCTTAAGAAAATCAGCATCCAATCTGTGTCGTCCAATCGTGATTGACAGGTGTTATGACATACCCCCCATGATTTAGAGACCATTTGGGCTAAAATTAATATAGCCCAGACCAACAGTGACAGTAACTCTCACTGGTGACAGTCACTGTTGGAGGTGGGAGAAAATAGTAAAAAAAACAACTGAAAAACCCTGACCCTGACCCTGAAAAAACCCTAAAAATTAGCAGTCGCTATTTTTTAGGTAAATTAACGAGTGCTAATTTACCTAACGAAGTGGACTAACTACTGACTCATCCGTTTTCATTGATGTCTTTAGAAGAAAAAAAAGAAATAAAGAGACTGGGGGCACATCGGCCAAACGATGTTCAGTTAAAACAAAAGGAAACGCGACAAAATCAATCATTTTGCACCTCTTGGTTTGAAGGGAACAACTGGCTAACAGCTAGCTTAGCTAGGAGCGCTCTCTTCTGTTTCCCTTGCGTGCGACTCAGAAAAGCCGTCGATGTGAGCTTCTCCTCAAATAAGGTAGGCCCAAGCTGCCCTGATGGTGATTTTATTCGGGACATGATGCTTGCTTCATAATTTTGTGATAACAGTTGGCAGTTGGCAGTCGTTACAGTGCGAACACGTTTTGTTTGTGTATGCGTGTGTGTGAGAAACTTTTGCCATCAGAACATGTTTGTAGCCTACTTATCTAATTGTTTATAGAGCATTATTAATTGCTGTAACTTGGTACTGTATCTACTGGACTGTACCCCGGATGTGATTTTGGAAAATCATTTTGTTTCTCCATTGCCTGCTGTCTCCCTGCATTCTATTTGTTGTGATTCGAGGCCTGATATTGAATTCATTCGGGACATGATGCTTGCTTCATGTTTGTGATAAAAAACAGTGCAGTTGGCACATTGCGAACACTTCTAATGTAGTCTCTTGTATGTGAAAATCACAAAAAAAATCTTATGGATGAAGGATGCCCCCAGACCCCCCTATAGGGGGTTTGGTTTACAAACTTTTAGCCCCCACTAAAATAAAATTCACCAGCCGCCACTGCCTACATGCATTAAACATACATTTTACACAAAAAGTTAAATAAATAAATTGATAAAAAATGATTAAAAACATATATAAACATATGTCATATAAACATATGTTTATATGACATATGTCATATATGACATCAAGTTAGTGAAATACCAATGGAAAAACATATATAAGATATACCGGTACATATAAAAGGGTATATACAGTAAGAAGTATGGAGCGGTATAAAGGTTGACCGAGTCTCTCCGAATGTGGTCCTGGTTAGGAGAATCGAGAGGACACCACCCTCACCTGTACAGCTCACAGGTCTGATTCCCGAAGCGGATGATAACAGAGCTGCCAGCCCCCAGGTTCTCTCCCACGATGGTGACTTTGGTTCCCCCAGACTCGGGCCCCCTGGCTGGGGTGAGCGCCAGCATGGAGGGGGTCTGTGGAGGAGTGCCCGTGATATTTTGTCAGTGATGTCAGTGATGACATTTAGTTCAGCCTGAGACGTCAAACTCAACACCATGTCTTGGGGGATGATATGGTTTAGCAGAAGCCCAGACAAGGCTTTAGATGAAGAAAAAAAATACTAGAAGCATTTTAGTACCATTTCTTAGTACCAACAGAATGGATACGATTGACACACTTTCAAGGATTTAAAACGACGGCAGATATTTACAATAAACAACTGTAATCTGAAATAGCCCTTAAGCACAGGACTATATTTTCCCTCTGTAAGGATTTCCTGCATGTGTAAACGGAGCACTTTGTCCGTGAATCGTGACTAATCACTTCATGAAACGTCAATATGTTTTCCCTGGCATTCAGGTGGACTCATCTGCTTTAAGCTGCACTAATCACCAATGCTTGCTGGCATCTCCGAAACACTATTAAAGGCGGTCACTGTGCTTGGTGTCCTACTCCCCTAGCCCTGAGGCACCGGAGATAAACTCGATTTGATCACTACGGTTTAAGTGATGGTTCTCTGAGCTACTTCCTCCTCCCTACTACCAACCCTGACCCTCACCCGCCCCTGTATACAGCCCACAAATGTCCACCATATAGCGTGGTTTCATATCCATTACAAGGAATTGTAAGCACGGCATAGCATTGGCGATTACAACGCTTGCGTTTTCATTATCCACTTCCAATCTCCACTTCGGTCGACATTACAGGACCCGGTGCAATTTCAGGGTACTTTCTTCAATCTAGTGGTTCAAAATTGACGATTGTATCTTTGATGACGTCACCTTACATTCTGTCATTCAGCAGACGCTAAATGACAGAATTAAACGACGCTTTATCCGAAACGTGTGGACATGTACTTCATCAGCTCTAGGATGCCCAGCCGGTGTCGGCCCCTCAGTAGACTACACTAGGCCGGGGGCCCTCGGTAATGCACTGAGGGACTTGTCTGAAACAAAATGGAGGTGGGGTTGTGTTGTCTGGGAGTAATTACCACGAAAGAGTAGATCTGTGAGGACAGCGCACGGAGCTCTGGTCTGCACTCCCCCACACAGAGCTGGACCGGACCTGGGGGGCTGTGCTGGGGGGCAGGGGCCATCTCACACACTATCCTGTTGGGAGCGGACACAGGTGCGTGAACACATGCACCATCGCATGCAGGTGCACACACGGACACACACGGACACACACGGACACACACACACACACACACACAACACACACACACACACACACACACACACACACACACCTGTATGGTATAGACACATGCATATACACACACACATGTACATACACATGCAC
>OLKM01001055.1:151818-156818 GCA_900291075.1 Melanogrammus aeglefinus
TCTCTCTCTCTCTCTCTCTCTCTCTCTCTCTCTCCCTCTCTCTCCCTCTCTCTCTCCCTCTCCCTCTCTCTCCGCCTCTCTCCCTCTCTCCCTCCCTCCAAGCCCCTCCCCAACGCCGCCCGGCCACCCACCATTACCTCCTGTTACCATGACGACCGCGACGATGGTGTCGGGGTGTGCGGTGTGCGGGGAACGGGGGGGTACGCTTGCTTCGGTAAATCAGTATTGTCTGTCGGGTCAATAAGATAAAGTGGGCCATGAATAAGTCATTATGGCGACTGACCCCGAGCCAATATGAATGCTTGTAACAGCTGTAATGGCGTGTTTTAGAGTCCTGTGCGCCGCTCACTTCAACAACCCCTTCAACAACCCGTCACAATAAAAGCCCCCCCCCCCACGCTTACGCACCCCCCGTCCCAGCCCCAATCGACCACCTCCTTGTTCCCTTCCCACACCAATACAATATCACATATTCCCCCCCCCACCAACCCCCACTTATCTCAACTGCCCTACCCAGCCAACACAATAACCCCCCCCCACCCCCACAACACAATAAAAGCCCCCACCACTATCAACCCTTCTTCATGGCCAACCCTTCTCTTCATACATCATGAGGGCTTTTCAATTTTCTACCGGATTGTTCTTTTTTCTATCTTCTTCTCTTTACCAACACACACACACACACACACACACACACACACACACACACACACACACACACACACACACACACACACACACACACACACACACACACACACACACACACACACACACACACACACACACACACACTCAGACACACGCTCACACGAGTGGGATATAAATAAAGTCTCGCAGGGCACCGGAGCTACTGGGGAACACATGGCTCACAGATTGTCCCTCCCGCCGGAGACACGCGTCGCATTTCAATTACGCCCGCGCCCTGCTTCCGCGAGGACGCCCGACAACAAAGACCGGCGCTCTGGCGTTAGCCAGCGCCGCCGTCGCCACCGTTACAGAGGAGGGGTGGCGGAGGGGACGGGAATAAACACATCATGTGGTATTATTGGGATTCATCTATGCAAAAAGCCCCCATGTCAATTTGTGATTTGGTGTTTGGCTGTGTTGGTTTTTATCTGAGAAATTCAGAATGGTAGGTTCTCTCTGTGTGTGTGTGTGTGTGTGTGTGTGTGTGTGTGTGTGTGTGTGTGTGTGTGTGTGTGTGTGTGTGTGTGTGTGTGTGTGTGTGTGTGTGTGTGTGTGTGTGTGTGTGTGTGTGTGAGCCCATCTGCCAGTCTGTGTATGTGTGTGCATGCATGTTTCCGTCTGTGTCTGAGGGATTTTTTTGTTTGTTGTAAATACCCACGTTTGTTCAGTGTGTACATATGTGTGTGTGTGTGTGTGTGTGTGTGTGTGTGTGTGTGTGTGTGTGTGTGTGTGTGTGTGTGTGTGTGTGTGTGTGTGTGTGTGTGTGTGTGTGTGTGTGTGTGTGTGTGTGTGTGTGTGTGTCTGTCTGTCTGTGTTTGCACATCAAACACATCCCCTCCGCCAGATGGAGTTCCTGTAATATTCCAGTATTACTCCAGCAATATTCCAGCATCCTCCCTGCATAACTCCACTGGGAGGTGGGACTTACTGCTCGGCTGTGATGTACCCCTCCTCCTGGGGGGTGCAGGCCACCCCGGCCACCTCCACGTTGCCCTGGAGCTCTGAGAAGGACAGGCCCAGGTTCAGGCCCTGGATGGTGACCATAGTGCCGCCCTCTGTCGGCCCAGCCACAGGGCTCACCTGGGAACAGGTGGAGGGGGAGATGGAGCCACAAAGACCTTTGTTGTGACTAGAGTTTGCATTTTTCTGTGTAGTACGTTATTGGATATTTCGTCAAAATCGCTTAATTTTACGAACCAAATGTTCTTAATTGTGGGATGATGTTAGAAAAGCAGTGAAATGGTAAAAACATTCATTGCTATATTGCATTTTGTTCAAAAACTAATTCAATTTCTCTCTCATCATAACAAAGAAAGAATTGAATGAAAATGGAACAAGTAGAGAGACAAATTAAATACTGATCTCTGAAAAATGTGTTCAACGGTAATTAGATAACTAGTAATGACAAAAATAGATTCAATCAGAAAAGGCAGAGCAATAAATGCAATCACCCAGTGAACGCAGTCGAAATGAGAGTTGACATAAGAACGACTATAGACCAGACTTAATAGATCCTGATTAGGCAAGGTCTTTTCCTCTCAGAGAGATTGTCCCAGAGATTAGGGCTCCTCTAAAGAAAAGGCAGGTCAACTTTAGGTCTAAGCTCTGTATGGGGGAAGCTCCGCTCAGGAATCTATGGCTGTGCACGGGTTCCGATGAGTCCAAGAAGGCTTTGAAAGAGATCCAAATCTCACATTATTCAGTGGAGGCCAGTAAATAGTAAGCCTGGGAACCAGACAAATCTCGCGAGCTCAAGTGTCATGTGCTCTGCAGAAAGGTCTGGCCTCCCGTACAAACATTCTTCTGCCCGGTACAAAATCACAAGTCCGACCAATCATAACCGTTTGGCCAACGTGAGGCGGGATAAATACAATAACAATGCAGAGGAGCGCGGTATAGGCATTTCAACAAAAACAAATATGGCTGCCGCTCTCGAGACAGTATTAAACCAACTAGATGGTTTAATTTCATTTAAAGAAGAACAGGAGATAGAACTCAATTATTTTTATGGAGAAGAAATTTATTTCTTTGGTTGCTCCGTGCCGAGTCACTTGTTTCGTTGCTTTGACTGGCAGAGGGCCTATCAAATTGCGTCCAGAGGCTTTTTGGTCTGCGCCCGTTGGGCTCGCCCCATGGAAGTTGGAAGAGAAAGGAGGTTTCACACTAATTGCAGTTTGAATACTAGCCAGGCTAGTTAAGTGTGACGTTCCCAAGTAAAATGTAGAATATATTTTTTGATGCCTGCCAAAGGGTTTATGAGCGTTCGACTTGATATGTGATAATGATGTATAAATTATTCTTAATTGGGGAAAAACGTAGTTAAATTATTTTTTATCTACGCACTGAATATGAGCTACAGTCGAGGCAAATGGGGACAAGAACATTTCTCCTTGTCTCTCCCTGGGTGATTGCCACCTTGAAGAAGACACAAACCCAACACCACTCATCCAGGGGAGTGCTGGATTTCAGCCTGCTTGCACTAGAAAGGTAAATCTCAGGTCAGTGTGAATATATGGGTTTGCATCACCTAGATCCTTCAGTGGGGGGGGGGGGGTGAGGTTGGAGGCAGGTGCTTCCAAATGCCCTTTAAACATTTCAAACAAAAAGACACTGAAAAATAATAATATACAGTATTCCAAAAGGACCCTGTGAAGCCTGTCGTGGAAACCTTTCCTGTAAGCGGCCCCTCCCAGCCCAGCACGACAGCTGGGGGCCCCGCGGGGCCCCGCGTGGCCCATCAGGAGCGTCGCCGAGGCGACGGAGGAGCAAGTTCCCTTCCCAGTTCCCCGAGCGGCACAGGGCGGTTGATTCATTCTACGGGCGCTTCCCGGTGAAACGCTAATAGAGCGACAGAGACTTCAAAGGCTGCCGGCGCTTTGAAGTGCAAGAGCCTTTTGCTTCTCAGGGTCTGACCCACTGTGCCTCGTTCACGGGAATGGAACACGGAGGGTGTGACGGCGGCAGAAGAAGATCCATAGCTAACCTTTAAATAGGCTGATTGTGTTAAGCTCCGCAGCACTTTAGGGAGGCCGCCGGTGTGGTGTAAAGTGTGGAGAGAGACTCAGGTAGGAGAATGTTGGCAACGGCAGGATGGATGTTTGCCAATGGAGGGATATTCGTTTTGTTTTTTTTCCTTGTGTGACATTTAGCGACGACGACGCGACAAAGCGGGTTTTCGGCCACACCGTTCGGTAATGACATCAGCCTTTTGTGCGCAGTGAAAGAGAGGTAAGAACAAAGGAGGCCGTCGCTCTGCTTTCAGGAATGTTTCCGGATGAAAATAGGGTTTGCTGCGCTCCCACAAATACCAACTGTCATCTGGTATATTTGGAATGAAAAAAGAACGCTATTTCCACAATGAACCACCATTGACATTGTTGAGAAATTGCGTATTGATCCTTTTAAAGCTTTCTTAAATACAAAAATATCAAAAAAGGAAGCGTTTTGTAAAAATTCAGCATAAAATACACAAAGAGTTGAGACTTGTAGCCTTCAAGCGCTAACAGAGCTGAGAAAACCAAGTGAACGTGGCCCCGGCTCACCTCTGTGATGCGCGGGTTGGTGCACTTGATGTTGCGGGCGGACTGGTCCATCCAGCGGCTGGCGTAAGGGGACAGCGGCGGGCAGTGCTGCTTCATGGTGCACCGGCCCTCGCCACTGCACCAGCCGCACTGGAACTTCCTGTCCGCGCGCAGACACATGCCGCAGCTGTCCCGCTGGGCACTGCACTTGTACAGGTTCACTGCGGAGGGAAGACCACAATGGAGCTTGGTCAACTGAAACCCAACTCAAAATTCATCTGAAACTTAGCCTCAAATTCAAGTTAAACTCCACTCAATATTCAACTGAAAATCGGCTCCAAATTAAACTGAAACTCAGCTTCAAAGTCAACTGAAACTCGTGTCAGAATTCAACTGCAACTCAATTTACCTAACATAATCCCCACAGTACCTATCGTAATCCCAGTGTACAGTCTGCCGCTCAATTCAATCACAACTTAAATCTCACGCATTACATTATTGGCTCCGTGGACATAACAACAAGAGAAAATGGTGGAACATTAAAATACATCTTGGGGGAAATGTGTTCGCTGCATTCATCTCTAGGAGCAGTGGGCAGCCACAGAGCAGCGCCCAGGGACCAACTGCCGGACAACTCCAGGACTATTGCCCTGGTCAAGGGCACTGGCAGGAGTATTAACCTCTCGGGGGGGGGGGGGAGGGAACAATGGGGAGAACACACAAACCAAGTCCTCACAGACCGGTCCCGGCGGGGTTTGAACCCACGTCCTGCTCGCTGTGAGGCGACGG
>OLKM01001055.1:159318-166818 GCA_900291075.1 Melanogrammus aeglefinus
TGTGCGTGTGTGTGTGGCCCGTACCGAGCTGTTCTGGCACTGCACGCTGGTGCTGTTGAAGCGCAGCGCGGTGACTCGCTGACTGGAGCCCTGCACCTGCACCACGCACTCGTAGCCGCGCTGGCCCGACTGCGGCTGCGGCAGGTTCCGGGCCCGCAGGGTGATGGGCCGGACCTCACCCGCCGGGATGAGGATCTGACCCGAGTCCAGCAGCTGAGGACAGTCCTGACGACGGGGAGAATAAGCATCGATAATCAATAAGAATCAAACGATTAATAATAGGACAAAAGGTCGAAACACGGGTGCTAGGGGTGTTCTATTGTCGGGGGGTTCAGCGAAAGGTTCAGAGCTGGAACCAGACTCCCGTAGGCAATCTTGAAAGAGACGGCTGTCCCCCTGACAGCTCAATAACGGTGTGTGTTCAACCATTCACAGTATGGCACTGTGAATAAAACAAAATAGTAAATGCCATCCATTTCCCTTCAGCATGAGACACTATTTTGTACTATTTTGTGCATTGGCGGTTATAGCGTTGTATGATATAGCGTTATGAGGTCCTGGCTGATCGTTAAAAAGAAGGTGAAGGCCGACGTCAGCAAAATCCTTAATGTTACCTTACAGGCTCATTTATGCAAATGTCTACAAAGCAGCTTCCCGTACGGGTCTCCCACTCTTTAAAAAACACAAAAAGCTTTGGCGGTTGACACGAGATCATTCCCTTAGCGTGGAATAGAGATTACACTATAGACACCGAACTTAGGCCTATTATTATGCTGTTAGAGGAGCAGGCTGCGCGCCGTAACGGAGACAATGACACTATTTCACAAAGAGCCTCATTAGGGTGTCAGGCAGCAGAAACCAACTCTTCCAACTCACAAATCTCTGCGTCAGAAAAAGCTTGATAGCATATGAAATCGACTTTTCAACTGTTTTTCTTTTGTTTCATTTATGAATGTCATTATCCCACTATGCGGCAGCATTGCAAATTCATATGGCGTGGTTTTGAAAGTAACTTTTGTGTGGGTGGCTTTCAAAAGCATGTGTTGACTGACAATGTAGTATTTGACCCATGGCACAGAGACAATTTGTCTCTTAGCTATTGGTGGCTGTTAGCTTGTGGTGGTTATTAGGTTGTGGTTGCTGTTTGCTTGGGTTAGCTGTGCTTAGCTTGCCGTGTCTGTTGACTAGTGATGCTCGTTAGTTTGTGGTAGTTGTTGGCTTATGCGAGCTGTTAGCCTTTGGGTCTGTTAGCTTGTGGTCAGGGGGAGCTTATTGAATGCTGTTGTGGTGGCTACTACCATGTTGCCACTGTCAGCATCTACATTTACATTAACATTTAGGGCGTTTAGCAGACGCTTTTATCCAAAGCGACTTACAATAAGTACATTTGTCATAAGAAGTGCAACAATATATTGCTGTCGGTACAGAAACGATGTTCATAGAACCAAGTGCAAGTACAACAATCGCTAGGCTAACCAATTCCCCGTGTTACAGCAATGATAGCAGCTACTGCAGTTGCTGCACAGTTAAGTACTATAATACAATACAATACAAAACAATACAATACAGTGTACAATGGTATTAGTAGCTGTGTTGGCGTTAGCATGTTGAATAATAAGGTAACCGGTACCTCTGAGGCGTTGACCCTTCCCTCCAGGAAGGAGCAGCTGCTGGGGTCGTGGGTGCACAGGTTGCGATATTTACACCAGTGGCAGTGGAAGGTGCTGTTCACACAGGAGAGACACCTGGACAACACACAAGGCATACACTGCACATGAGACACTCATTGTTGACAGATTAAACCTGGACTGATGTGGGTGTGGTTCTTTTATTATTACAAGTTTTCTATAGGTTCTCTTCAATCATAAAACATTTGAAATACTACAAACGGGATTTACGTTGCATTCAAAAATATGAATTATTAGCTTCAATGTACTGTAATGAGTGAGTATTATAATTGCAGAGTGTAAAACACTGTGAGACGTGATTAATTGCTGCTTGTATTCAGTCCCTCCTAGTCTCGCTCTAAGCTATCTGCCACACGCTTGGATACTTGGAGAATTTAAATCAACAAAAATAGCTGCAAGGCAAAGACAGAAAAGACTTAAGATTTGCTCACATTCCTATAGATCTGCGCTCAAATGTTGCTATTCATTTGTTAAAAACAAATTAGTTCCACATTATCAAAACAATTAACATATTGCCCTGTCAAGCAGAGAGGCCACTGGAGTGCCAACACACTGAATGTTCATTTTGCATGTGCGCAATGTACTGTTCAAGGCTGTGAACACCAGCACAAGCCATCAGATGTACCAAGAGTATGAGCAACGTAAACATTAACTAAAAAGAACAATAACCTTTATTTTAAGGACTATTAAATTCCTATTTATTTTTTTCCAAGTCATTGTGTCCTATTCCTTTTATTATTATGCCACCCAAAACCACCTCTGCCGCACATTAACTTTAACCTTGTTATTAAGACGAGAACTGTCTTATTGTGTTCTCCTCACACCCTCTCTGCTTGGAGGGATATCAACACGCCAACGCGCTATTAAAGAGTGAGCACAGCAGTACAGCGTGTTGCACAGAACAGAGGGAGTGTTTGAAACTGATCTGGGGTCATCACTCCCAACAGCGGCATCAAGGCTGGACGACACTCCATTACAGAGTGAGGGAGGGAGAGGTCCCGAGAGAGAGAGAGAGAGAGAGAGAGAGAGAGAGAGAGAGAGAGAGAGAGAGAGAGAGAGAGAGAGAGAGAGAGAGAGAGAGAGAGAGAGAGAGAGAGAGAGAGAGACAGAGACAGAGACAGAGAGAGAGATTGAAAGGTAAAGATAGTAAAACCAAGCTGATAAGATAAATGTATTGTTGATAGACTAATGAGTACATTCATGCTTGCAGGGTTCAATCGGGACATTTTGAGTCTAAAATGATTTTCAGATCAGCTTATTCTTGGCACATATGGACATTAAATGAGATGAGAGAGCATGCATGAAACAATGGGAGCGCACGTGATGTGTGAATCACTCCAGCGCAGAATAGCTCATGGCAATGTAGTAATGTCAATGATTGCTGTGAAGCCTCATTAAATATGGATACCATATAGCTGGCAAGAGCCAATATTGATAATTATATGTGTTTGTGTGTCTATGTGTGTGTGTGTGTGTGTGTGTGTGTGTGTGTGTGTGTGTGTGTGTGTGTGTGTGTGTGTGTGTGTGTGTGTGTGTGTGTGTGTGTGTGTGTGTGTGTGTGTGTGTGTGTGTCTCTGCAAGACAGAAAGTTGTGTGTTAGTTTATAAATGAGCAGGATTGTATTCTAACCACTGTTGTAAACAGCCATGGTGGTGGATGGTTTAAGTGCATCAACTTCGAGTGTGTGAGTGAGGGTCTATGACGCGCGTGTGTGTGTGTGTGTGTGTGTGTGTGTGTGTGTGTGTGTGTGTGTGTGTGTGTGTGTGTGTGTGTGTGTGTGTGTGTGTGTGTGTGTGTGTGTGTGTGTGTGTGTGTGTGTGTGCTCTCCAGACACAAATTAATTATAAAGATGTTGAGTTACTGAGGTGAGTGGGTGAGTGGGTGCGGGGAGCGACGCGGGCGTAGTGCAAGGCAGAGAGAGAAGGCCTTTGTAAGAAATGTGCTTGGTCTAAAATATTAATTATGGAGTTATATAGGGTCAGCCCGTAACCAATGGCAGCCATGTTTGGGGCTACAGCCAATGAGATGCCGTCTATTTAATATGCATGGACGTTCTTGTTGAGGTAGAAGAAGGACAAGAACTGCTAGCTGTACTCGCAGGGCACATTTCCAGCCGCTCTTTAGCTCTTCATCCATCATCCTTGAGAATTCTGGATGACCATCTCTGCTCTGTGAGGTAAACAGTTCTAGTGAAAGGCTGTAATTCACGAAAGAAGCGTAAGTTGCCTTTGACTGACGGTAGACGACCTTGGTGTGAAATGTGCATTGTGAATGTTTAATAAAACCAGATCGGTGACTGAAATCCTTTTGGAAATTCAGACAAATGAGGCGAGACAACCAGACATGGTTAATGGTGTTATGAAAATGTAAGCGAATTCCACCCCCTGGCTTATAAGAACTTATCCCAAGTCGGAGGCAGCTCATCAATACTACTGGACCAATCAGAAGACAGGTAATGAGGCAGGGGCTGGATATCTACTGGACCAATCACTAGACAGGGGAGGGAAGGATATATCCTGGACCAATGAGAAGACAGGGTAGGGAGAGGCTTGATCTCTACTGCACCAATTGAAAGACAGGGGAGGGAGGGGCTTGATATCTACTGGACAAGCAGACAAGTGAGAAAGGGGCTCGATATCTACTGGACTAATCCAACGACGAATAAGAATACAGGGGAGGGAGGAGCTTCATCTCTATTCTACCAATCAGAAGGTAGGCGAGGGAGGGACTTGATATCTACTGGACCCATCAGAAGAAAGGCAACATAAGGCTGGACTTACGTGTGATGGACGCTGCAGTTGTAAAACTTGACCTCAGTGCTGGCGACCATTTGACCCGTCTCCTTGGAGTTGAGACGCAGTTCCACCCCCGACCAGTCTAGACGGAGATGGAGACGGAGACGGAGAGAAGAGTCAATTGGATAGAGTGAAAATAGAGATACAAGGTTGGAGACAGGATCCAGAGTGCGAGTGACCCTGCGTTGGACGGACAGGACATCAGTACATAAGACAGGAGTGATATTGTGACAGCAAGTGGAAAATGAAAGTAACAAAAGAGTCAAGTGAAGGTTTAACTCCGAGATAAATAAAATAAACGCAGGGAACACCAGAACAAAAAAGAATGGCTTTTATCAAGGGAGGAAACATTGATGTTTTCTGTTAACAAAATAAAAGTCCTCCCTAGTATTGCCATGCATCCTGCAGGATCCAGCATTTACAGCAGTAAAGGCTCTACTTCACTGCTGTAGTATGTAGTACGCTGTACTAGCTGGCATGCTAGTACAGCGTACCAGTAGTCACACACACACACGCCAGACACCTACTTTGAAAAGCCGGGGAGCACCATTCCAGGTCATTCAGTGAGTGGTTGTAACGTGTGTCTTGATCTGTGTGTTAAAGTGTGCCAGGTCACAGTAGTGGCGCTCACCCTGTCCGTCGGGGATCCGTGGGACCTCTCTGCTGTCGGGGGAGAGACACATCACCCGGTTGCCGTTGACGTGGCCCTCAGCCTGCGCCTGCTGGCCGAAGGAGCAGGTGATGCCCGCGGAAAGATCCGGAACATTATTCACCTCAAGCAGCAGCTGAGGGGAGGAGGGGAGAAGGGATGGCGGTAGGGAGGGTTGTTGGGAAGGAAGGAAGGAAGGAAGGAAGGAAGGAAGGAAGGAAGGAAGGAAGGAAGGAAGGAAGGAAGGAAGAAGGAAGGAAGGAAGGAAGGAAGGAAGGAAGGAAGGAAGGAAGGAAGGAAGGAAGGAAGGAAGGAAGGAAGGAAGGAAGGAAGGAAGGAAGGAAGGAAGGAAGAAAGAAAATAGTAAAATATAAGAAAGAGAGAAAAGGTACATTCACATTTAGCTTTTACCCAAAGCGACTTCCATTCACAGACTGACGGCGGAGTCAACCATGCAAGGCGACGGCCAGCTCGTCGGGAGCACTTAGGGTATGGTGTCCTTCTCAGAGACAACTCGACACTCAGCGAGAGCTGAGCTCAGCCGACCCTACCATATATATTTTATATAATGTTTAAGCGCATATTAAGGACAGTTCATCCATTAAATCTGTCATATTGAAAAGTTTTACTGCCAAAAATACCAGAGCAAGAATCTTGGAAAACCAAAAGTTTTCTCCATCCTCTTGTTCTGGGTATAACGAACAGAAGGTGTCCTCTGTGGACTTTGTTATTTGTGAAGAATGACACACACGTATATTTTCATCTTCTCTCACGCTGGAAGCGAGACACTGTATTGTCGCGTCGTGACTCATGTCACTCAAATCGGCTGCCGTCTGTGACGGTGGACGGCCGTGATTGGCTGCAGGGGGCGATGGCCACACTTACGGGTACGCTGTGACTGGACACGGCGATGCTGTCCGGGTGAGCGATGACCTGGACGCAGCGCTCAATGGCGGCGGCGAACCGGAACGCCTCGTCGGCTCTCGGACAGCGATCCCTCCTGGAACACCTGGGGACGAGGAGGAGGAGGAGGAGGAAGATAAGGAAGAGGAAGAGGAGGAGGAAGAGGCAAAGGAAGGGGAAGAGAAAGATGTTGTGGTGCAGGAAGAGGAGGAGGAGGAGGAGGAGGAGGAGGAGGAGGAGGAGGAGGAGGAGGAGGAGGAAGAGGAGGAGGAGGTGGAGAAGGAGGAGGATAATAGCTTATTTCTCAATTGACCTTACTACTTCTTCTGTTCTTCTATTAATTAATAGTTTTGCAGTTGCGTATATCCAAAGTATTCCTATCATTAGGGAGCAGGTAGGAATAATGCATCTTGCTACAGGTAGACATGCAGATATCGGGAACGAACCCAGAACCATTCAGCATGGGAGTTAGTCTCCCTGCCAACTACACCATCCATGCCGCTACACCTTCTATCACACAAAACAATCCTCTATTCTCTTCTCCCTTCTCGTCTGGTCTCCTGCCGTGCTACCGTTTAAAAATATCCGACTTGAGTCGTTTTCTTTAAAACCACTTCAGTTCTGTCCTGGGTTTGTTTCAGTGCCGCTGACATCCGAGTACCCAGCAGTGCGCGTCGGGTCTGCCAGGACTGACAAGACCGTCCCCGCGACGCAACGACCTCCGCGCAGCAGAGTTAATACCACAACGAGTCATTTGGGTGTTATGCCGCTCGCCGGTAGAAAGAGGGGCATCCTTAGGAGAGAGCGGCCTCACGGCACTACACTCAGTGGCAGCGGGAGAGAGTGAAGGGGTGGACCACCTGAATAGAGTGGCGAGCCCAGTGCTGTAATTACGGCGAGATGTAAAGGTGTAATGGAGGTGCTCTGAGGGCGGGCGGCTCCGCAGGGCTCCTGGGGGCCCCTGTTGCCGAGGGCGGGGGGCAGATGCTCACCTACCTGACCGCGCGCCGCACAGAAGTGCTTTGGAAAAACACGAAAAAAGCCCTTTCATCTGCTGAGACCGTCTTTCATTGCCTTTTGATTTCCCCTCGCCCATGTCCACCCTTTCTGTCACTCCCTCTGGCTTTCAGTCTGTAGCTCTCCGTCACTCTGTTTTGTCTGATGGGGCCATTTGCTAAACCTCCGCCCACATACACCGACACAGTCACACACACACACACGTCCGAAAGTGAACACACACTCTCTCTCTCACACACACACACACACACACACACACACACACACACACACACACACACACACACACACACACACACACACACACACACACACACACACACACACACACACACACACACACACACACACACACACACACACACACACACACACACGCACAGACACACACTCACATACATACGGTGTTGCACTTCAGGCTTTATTTTCTGCATATTGAGCATCTTGA
>OLKM01001055.1:171818-178472 GCA_900291075.1 Melanogrammus aeglefinus
CTCTCTCTCTCTCTCTCTCTCTCTCTCACAAAGTTAAGCCTTGATGAAGCTGCCATCCACTACATTTATGTGGATACAAGAAGTTGGTTTATCAAGGTGAGCTGCAGGTGGCGCTAACCATCCAGTCAGGTGACTTTATCGACTGCAGAAGAAGAGGCGCAACGAGATGCCGTAATTAAAAGGACGCCAGTCAAACGTCAAACGAAGGACACTAAAGCATGGAGAGGGAGAGTACAATGGACAATGGAAATGCTAAGTACTCAACAATGACTAGTACAGCCATGTGCTCTCCACAGAGTTCTGGAAACAGCCCTGATCCAAAAGTTGGAGTGACATTTAAGTCAGAGGATTTCTGTAGGTCGGAATTTATTCACGTTTGTCCGCTGAACCTGTTTCCATTGCACGCATTTAGATTTTATCCATACACCAACTTTTCCCCCACAAGCCTGAAAAAAGCTCTTAGGTTATTTCAAGATTTTTTCCAATAATATGTGGCACTAAGACTTTTTTTGAGCAAATAAGACGAAAGAAAAAATAAACAGTCAGATGGAAAAACACCTTCTGTCTCTCTCGTTGTCTAGCGACCGGAAGATCAATGGACTTTCTTGGTGCTGTTGACTTCTTCCGTCGCTGAAGAGTGTTCAAAGAAGCTACATCGACATGCCGTTGCCATGGCGAATTGAATCCAAACCTACAGTGGAATCGAGCTTGACCCTTTGTTGTTTTGTTTCTTTGTTCCCCTTTGCTGGCCAAAGGGTGCTTTGGGACCACCAGATAAAGGGTTAATATCCTAACAACAATAATAACCATAATAGGGTCGATTTTTAAGGATCACCTGAGGCGCTTTGCAGAATCCTTTTGGTATTTTTGGTTTTAGTGTCACTCTGCTGAAGAGAGAGAGAGAGAGAGAGAGAGAGAGAGAGAGAGAGAGAGAGAGAGAGAGAGAGAGAGAGAGACAGAGAGAGAGAGAGAGAGAGAGAGAGAGAGAGAGCAGAGAGAGAGAGAGACATAGAGAGAGAGAGAGAGAGAGAGAGAGAGAGAGAGATAGAGAGAGAGAGAGCGAGAGAGACAAAGAAGAGAGAGAGAGAGAGAGAGAGAGAGAGGCGAGAGAGAGAGAGACATAGACAGAGAGAGAGAGAGAGAGACATAGAGAGAGAGAGAGAGAGAGAGAGAGAGAGAGAGAGAGAGAGAGAGAGAGAGAGAGAGAGAGAGAGAGAGAGAGAGAGAGAGAGAGAGAGAGCGAGCGTATATGAGGGGATTTGAGTGGATGAGAGGGATTTCGGTCAATAATTTCAAGTGTCCAAACACCGACGTTAATTATAAAGTTGTTCCCACATGGCTGGCGAGTATTTCAAATATCGGAATACCGTTACATATCGCCCCAAATCCACAAACAAAGGCGGGAAACGATTCGAGACGACTCTGCTTCCTCTTTTTGGGAACAATTTGGTGTGTGGACACACAATCGCACGGGCACCTGCACATCCTCCAACAGGCATGTGCACACACTCATACACACACGCACACACACGCACACACACACACAGACTGTTCATCATCATGCTAGCCCGGCGTGGCGCTCCCGGCAGGAGACAGCGTGCCTCATTGTTATTCCAGGAGGGTCGGCGGATCTCCGCCAAATCTGTCTGCGCCGCGCTCCTTATCCAACATTATTTCTCTATTGTCCCGTGCTCCCAGCCGGAATACCAGACGCAACAGGGCCAACAGGGAATTCCTACCGGAATCTGCCTTCACAACCCATTCCGGAATCTACGGGGACACCGGAATGGAATTGGAATTTATTGCGGGGAATGGGAACATAATTGTGCCCTTACCTACCTGGAGGTCCTTCCCAAAAGGAGAGAGAGAGAGAGAGAGAGAGAGAGAGAGAGAGAGAGAGAGAGAGAGAGAGAGAGAGAGAGAGAGAGAGAGAGAGAGAGAGAGAGAGAGAGAGAGAGAGACATGGACATAGAGAAAGAGGGACCATAAGAAAAGAAGTAAGCACGGCAGGAAGGAAGAAATAACCAAAAATAAATGATGGAATGAATGAAGGAAAAAAAAGCGGACAAGAATGAGAGGGATTTACTCTGGCCCCAGAGCCAAAGCCCCGTCAGAGCAGTGGAGGGAGAGGGCCCAGTGTGGTGTTTGTTTGGTGATTTGGCCGTGAGGGGATTTCACTGCAGACGTGAGGAGAGGAGACCATCTCCCAGAAAGGGTGCATGTCTCCCTCTCTCGCTCTCTCTCTCTCTCTCTCTCTCTCTCTCTCTCTCTCTCTCTCTCTCTCTCTCTCTCTCTCTCTCTCTCTCTCTCTCTCTCTCTCTCTCTCTCTCTCTCTCTCTCTCTCTCTCTCTCTCTCTCTCTCTCTCTCTCTCTCTCTCTCTCTCTCTCTCTCGCTCTTAAATAAATGTAATGTCTCTCACTGTGTCTCCCTCATTTTCTCTCTCTCACCCTCTCTCCTTTTCTTGAATAACCAGAGCTCATAAATAAGGAATGAGTCTATCACATTGAAGAAGAGCTGGCTTGGTTTGTTTAAAAAGATGCCCCCCCCCCCACCACCTACACACACACACACACACACAGCGTGTACCCTTGTCTCCCTGACTACTCTAATGGGATCCTCCCACACCTACGCTCCGCCAACTGATTCAAGTGCTTAATATCGCTGACAGCACCCCAATTATCCTTTTGCCATTTCGTCCGTTAAATTCGGGTTTAAAAATACCGTTCCTCTGGTGTAAAGATAAGGGGGTATCATCAGCCAGTCGAGGCATCTGTGGGGAGGGGAAAGCCTAATCCAGTTTAGACAGCGGCGTTCAGCCCAAACCACAGAGAATCACTTGATAGAAGTTAAATGTGATTAGGCAGTGTTTGAGCTTATCTCCAAACAGTCCAGAGACAACAACAACAACAACAACAATAATGATAATAATAGCAGAGTCGATGGGATTCTGGTCCAACTTTGGGAAAAAGGCGAACAGAAGGAGACGGATGCGAAGGCTGTGTGTGTGTGTGTGTGTGTGTGTGTGTGTGTGTGTGTGTGTGTGTGTGTGTGTGTGTGTGTGTGTGTGTGGTGTGTGTGTGTGTGTGTGTGTGTGTGTGTGTCCGTGAGTATGGGGGCATTCAGATAGGGCGCATGGCACCTGCCTGTCCCACCAGGCTACTGGTGGACCGAGTATAGAAGCAACAACACTCTCTCTCTCTCTCTCTCTCTCTCTCTCTCTCTCTCTCTCTCTCTCTCTCTCTCACTCTCTTTCTCTCTCTCTTCTCTCTCTCTCTCTCTCTCTCTCCTTCTCTCTCTCTCTCTCCTCTCTCTTCTCTCTCTCTCTCTCTCTCTCTCCTCTCTCTCTCTCTCTCACTCACTCTGCATATTTTAAAGCCCCGGGACATGTAGTTTGTGTTTGTTCTATTGTGTGTCCGGATTAAGACTTTGTGTATGTTGTTGTGTTTGTTCTATTGTGTGCTGGGATGAACGCATGCAGATTGTGCATGGGGTGTTATCTGCTCCAGTGTGTGTGGGCTCAGGTGTGATAGTGCACGAGGATAGGTGTTCTGATGGAGGTTTGATCTGAATACTGTCCCCAGGTCAGAAGTGTGTGAATGAAAAAAAATAACATTTTCAACAATATGAATGAGAATGGCGCTTTCAAAGTCAATATGACAAACAAAATGCACCAATGCTGCAAATGTATTCTTCTCATAGTGGTAGGTCTATATCTTATAAGAAAGGATTTTAAATGTATAAGGAAAATATTAAGAGGTGGAAATATTGAATATATCAAAGCAGAATAACTGAGGACGCAACATTTGTTTGTAGATGATCATGTCAAACAAAATAGAAAAAAATACAAAACAAACAGTGGGTTTAATTTTGAGAGCGTGTGACAGGCAGGTCACCTGACCTGCCTGTCAATCACAACATAGCTAGAGGTCGTGTAGGGGTCGTGCACCAACCTGCTTATATTGGACAGGTCCTAGAGAGAGGCTGTTTGGGGGTCACGTAGGGGTCATCTGCTACCCTGCTTATATCGGACAGGTCGTACAGAGAGGCTGTTTGGGGGTCGTGTGGGGGTCGTTCACTAACCTGCGTTTCAGACAGGACGTAGAGATAGGCTGTTTGGGGGTCGTGTGGGGGTCGTGCGGGGGTCGTTCACTAACCTGCGTTTCAGACAGGACGTAGAGATAGCTGTGGTCCAGGGAAAAGGCCATGTCCCTCAGGATGGAGCTGCTGTCCTTCATCACGCTCAGCGTCTCGTACACCACCCCCGCCTGGGGAGAGCCGTGCACTCTCACCTGCACACACACACATAGAGAGAGGTTACAGTACAAAGTACACACACACATAGATATGGATTATAGTACACAGACACACACCCACCCACCCACCCAAACACACACACATATGCAGGTTAAAGTACACGGTACACAAAGTCTCATGTCTCTTTATACAAAGCGACTCGTAGCGCATGTTAAATACATGCCGTTACAGCTGGGGTAGGTTTATAGAATATATTACACAGTACACACACACACACACACACACACACACACACACACACACACACACACACACACACACACACACACACACACACACACACACACACACACACACACACTGCAGGAAACAGACACACACACACACACACACACTCCTTACCACTGTCTTATCAACAGTGGAAAGGACATACATTTCAGACATTATTTAACACACACCCATACTCACACAAACACACACACACAAACACATTGACATACATATTGAGATTGACACACACGTACACATTATCGTACAGACACATATACACACACACACACACACTGACAAATACACACATAGTCAAACACACATTCTCACACACACACACACACACACACACACACACACACACACACACACACACACACACACACACACACACACACACACACACACACACACACACACACACAAAGGAACATGAACACAAACAGATTCTTTGTGAGTGACATGTGAAGGCTGCTGTCATGCATAAGGCAAGCACTTCTGCATCGACCTTAACGTGTCACTGTCCCCTAACCCATGACAGCCTGTCAGGTCCTGCACTCTCCTGCTCCAATCCCAGGCAACACACACCCAGTACAAACACACACACGCACGCACGCACGCACGCACGCACGCACGCAGCACGCACGCACGCACACACACACACACACACACACACACACACACACACACACACACACACACACACACACACACACACACACGACACCACACACACACACACGACACACACACACACACACACACACACACACACACACACACACAGACACACACACACAGACACACACACACAGACACGTACCCACACACACACATGAGCAATTGCGATTCGGAACCTGTTTACATCATTTCCAAACATTACAAACATACAGGAGAATTCTTCCCACTTTCACTTCCCAAAACGTATCTGGAGGAGTCCTGCATTACTTTCAACTATTAAGGCTTTTGGCTGGTGCTTTATCCAAAGGGACTAGCAGCGGATGTTAGATGCGTGCCATTAAAGCAAGGGTAGGCAATTTATTTTAGAAGCATCGTCTCTTTGTTGAAATCAACAAATATCCCCTAAAAGAGTCACGTGTTTTGAGGGAGTCTATCTGGATGGACAGGGCCGGAAGGGAGGTGTGCATTTTTTTTTCAGTTGGATACTTCCAAAAATCCAGCTTCCTCTGTCTGCTTTCTCCAGACGTCCGGCCCTTCGCTTTAAGGAGCCGGTGCTCAGCGATGTGTACAGGTTAGACCGGGGCCACGGGGGGACTCAAACACCAGTACCTTTTGGCTGGGAGTCTACAGCCTCACCAGTAGACGACGGTAACGGGATAATCCATAGCCTGAAAGCGGTCCGACACAAATAATAATTCCCTAAACCTTCTCCGGTATCCATGGTAGCGGTGCATTAACCATGCGATGTAACCAACGCTAACTCATTCATGATAACCGCATCAAGCAGGGGAACTGGAGCGCAGGATTACCCATGTAGTGCATGAAAACCGTTTGAAACGCGACACAACACGACGACCTCCACTGCATGCCCCCCACCACCCCCGCACCACCCCCCCCCGCCCCCCCTCCTCTCGGCTGCCCGTCATCAAACTGAACTGCAGCAGTAGAAGAGGACGGTTCTTTGTGGGGGATTTGTGCGTCGGCCGGGCTGGCATATAGAGAGTGCCGTTGCTGGCTGGCAGTCTCTCACTAGACCCTGCGCTGATCAATACAAACTGATTACATGATTGGATCCCCCGGGCATCAAAGCAGCACCACTCAATCACGCCTCCACCACAAACCGCCACTCCCTTCTCCTCCGCCCCCCAGCTGGGTCTTGCAGCACTGCCAGCCCCGGCTGGGGGAGATGGAGGAGGTGGAGGAGGGAGGAGGAGGGGTAAAACACAAGGAGGATAGGGGGGGGGGGGGGGTAAGGTAAGACAGCGAGAGAGAGAGAGAGAGAGAGAGAGAGAGAGAGAGAGAGGAGAGGAGAGAGACAAAAGAGAGAGGGAGTTGCACAGAAGACAATAACAGATATATGAGAGAGAGAGAGAGAGAGAGGATGAGATAGAAGAGAGAGAGAGGAGAGAGAGAAGAGAGACGAGAGAGAAGACGAGAGAGAGAGAGAG
>OLKM01001056.1:0-45159 GCA_900291075.1 Melanogrammus aeglefinus
GCCGCCGACCGCAAGATCTCCCTCTGTGGGTCAAAATGAAATTCACAAGAATGGTGAACAAAAATCCTAGAACCACACGGGGGGACCTAGTAATGACGTCGCAGAGAGCTGGACCAAAGTAACAAAGGGCTCACCATCCACTAACACACTGCACGCCGGCCTAGGGCTCAATTCCCAGTGCCCAGTAACGTGTCCCCCTCTAAAGCCAGTGCATCGTCCGGGCGCCGTTTGAAGTTTGCCTTAAGAGCATTTGGATGATCCAGAACAGGATTGGAAGAATGTCAATAATGGTCAGATGAAACACAAAATAGAACTTTTGGAGTAAAAACTCACTCGTCGCGTTTGGAGGAGAAAGCAAGCCTGAGTTGCAATCCAAAGAACACCATACCACCAGGTGAAGCAATGGGGGTGGAAACATCAATGCTTTGGGCTGTTTTCTCCAGGGAACCAGGAACGTCTGATCAGTGTGACGGAATAGAAGAATGGGGCGCATGTATCCGTGGAGATTTTTGAGTGAAAACCTCCTTCCATCAGCAGAGGGCAACTGAAGGATAGAAAACGTTGCTGGGTCTTTAGCCATGAACAATGACCCCACACACCGGCCCAGGTAACGAAGGAGTGGCTTCGTAGAAGCATTCAAGGTCCTGGAGTGGCCTAGCCAGTCTCCAGATCTCAACCCCAGAAAATCTGTTGGAGGGAGTTGAAAGGTCGCTGTTGTTGCCCAGCCCGCAAGGCCCAAAAAACAATCTCACTGGACTACCTAGATTGGATGGAGGAATGGCCAAACATACCGTTACAGCAGTGGTGTGAAAACCTTGTAAGACTTAAACAGAAAACGTTTGACCTCTGCCATTGCCAACAAAGGGCAATGTAAGAAAGTATTAGAGATGACATTCTTTGTTATTGAACCACAATACTATTTCCACCATGCATTTTGCAAATCAATTCTTAAAAATCAGACAGTGATTTTCTAGATTTTTTTTTTCATTTGTCCTCCGCATAAGCTGAGTTTACTATGATGAAAAATTTACAAGGCCCTCTCCTCATATTTTTAAGGTTCCGGGAGAACTTTAAACAATTGGCGGCTGACTAAATACTTTTTTTTGCCCCCACTTGTATGTATTACAATGTAGCAATGGTACCCCTAGTGGAATCAAACCGCTAACCCTGAGAGAGTGTTAATGTCTGCTCTACAGTTGAGACAGACAGAAGGCACAACTGGAAAACTTCCACAATAATCACTGCTTTGTTGGGGTAAATATACTTGCGGAAGGGTGCAAACTGTCTTAAATAGCTGTCCTATAACCCAGACACAATGCTTGCTTACCTGAAAGGTAAGACAACCCTTAAGAATAAAATGATGTTCTTCCACATCCTGCAACATGAAAATATACATGAAAACACTTTAGGGGCTTTGGTTCATCTAACCAAATGTATTTTTTTGCATGTTATCATAAATAATAAGAAAACAAAGAATGCAAGGGTCATTAAAAATAATCCCACAAAGTTTAGAGAATATAATGTATGCACTATAAAACATCTACAACTTTTTGAATTAAAACTTTTGTAGTCAATGTTCTTGTCCCACCTTTGTTGTTGAAAAGCACCCCAACGCTCAGTTTCGTTATTTAATTCCGATCCATGGATGTGTTTCCAGTGCAATGCCGACTGCATCCACATCTCACATTTTCTTCATACAACACAACCCCCAAAATAACCATTGGCATGATTCAAATTTTATGTAAACAATTGCAGCCAGACAGCAGGCTTCAAAAGTGATATGCAACAGGAACACTACTTGTTCGTGGTCGCATGCATTCAGGAAATCCATTGGCCTAATTTACACATTCTAAACAGTCTTAATGAATCGTTTGACCTTATGAAGACCAGAAGAAGTCCACCAAGTGAGTCACACAAGTCAATGTTTTCATTGGCTTGTTATTTTGGTTTTGTATACTAGGGTTTCCATCGGGCTGGGTGAGGTTGCACTACCCATTAAGTAATCAGTGTGGGCAACAGGTTAAACCAGGGGCATACGAATTGGTCTTTTCTGCGCAGCTCCGGCAGGGGCATCCAGCAGCTCCGCCAGAATTCCCTGCCAGGCAGTTACAAACTGAAAAAATTATGCATCTATTTTTTTAAATTGAATCTCCCCTGCTTCTGGACAGTGTTGGGAACGTTACTTTAAAAAAGTAATTAAATTCCCAAACCGGCAAGTGTCAGCAACATCTTTGTCATTAAAACGGTGTCAAGGTTAACATGTTGCCTCTTGTGAAGTGCTGTCCCAAATCCATAATATACCTATCTGAGGCATGTGGCCTCACACCCTCGCTCACTTAGCACCTAAAATCAATTAATTCTGTGAGTTCTTAGTCCTCAGGGCTCACTTTGGGATTGGGCCTATGAATGCTTTTAGCCTGGCACCGCCCACCTACTTAACTTCCGCTCAATTTTCATTTCACTTCAGTACTAGGTCTGGGTCTTCTTAATGTAAATACGTTCTTTGGAAGCCAGAATTTTTGGCGGGTCGAATCAGCTAACAGAGGGAGTGGCTGAGAGAACGATGACGTCTAGGTCGCGCGCACAGTATTTCAGTTGTAGTCAGAGGAAGATTCAGTCTGTTGTGGGATCGCTGCCGAAAATCAATCAATTAAAGCTGGAGCAAGAACAAGCTTTGCCGAGGTTTGTGTTGGTGGCCAATGATGTTGTGGCGCTCCTCCTCACCTGGGTTCGGGAAGAGTTAGATTTTCTAGCTGGCTCCGTCAGTGGTGAAGGAGCTGGTCCCGTCGCATGACATACACGTACGTCACGACCAAGTGTAATGCGATTGGTTATGGCAGATCCAATCATTTTAAAACTTCAACAGACACCCGCCTCCTTCAGGTGCGTTCAGACCAAAAGCGTCTGACGTTAATTGAGCAGCAATTCTACAATGAATGTAAATGGCGCGACTACACGCGATTTTATATCAGGCGGCGCGAATGAAGCGTCTGGAGCGTCTGAAGCGGCGCGGATAAAGTTGGAAAAATTGAACTTTTCAGGCGGCATTGCGCCGCGACATCCAATCACCGACGTCACATTCGTGACGGCGGGCACATCTATTGCACACAAACATGGAGGAGAAACTGATCGTGGCGGTTTGTGGGCACCCGGTCCTTTATGACACGGCAGCTGTATTTTACCGGGACCGGTACAAGAAGGAGGAGGCATGGGCCAAAGTGTGAGCAGAGGTGGGACTCGCTGGTAAAGTTCTGAGAACTATACGTGGCTTGTTTTACCCACGTTACTGACTGTGTTTCGTTTGCCCATGCGCTGTTTTTTTTTTTCGGCGACAAGCGCGAATGAAAGCGATGATCCAAAATTGACATTTGATCAAGCGGCGCGATAGAAGCGTTTCAAGCGATTTTTTCGCGTCGGATGCTTTTGGTCTGAACGCCGCATTACAGGTCCTCAAAACAAACTAAGGAAGCTTCAGCTTGTTCAGAATGCTGCTGCTAGAGTTCTAACAAATACCAAAAAATGTGAACTTATTACACCAATTCTTAAATCGTTACATTAGCTTCCTGTAGGTCAGAGAATTTATTTTAAAATCATGTTTCTAACCTAGCCCAAAATATTTAACTGATATGCTTCCACTACATAAGCCTTCTAGACCACTAAGATCCGCTGAGACTAATCTGTTAATTATCCCCAGAGTAAACACGAAACGTGGAGAAGCAGGATTTAGTTACTATGCAACAAATAGCTGGAATAAACTCCCTGAGGATTTAAGACTTGCCCCAACTCTGAGCACCTTTCAAACAAGACTGAAGACTTTTATGTTTGCTTTAGCTTTCTGCTAAATCTTAAATACATTGCACTTTCTAAAAAGTTTTCTTTTTAACTTTGCCTTTATTTTCTATTTTAATACTAAAATGCTTTTAACTTTCTATTTAGCATGTTTTATTTTACTTATCTATTATTTTATTTCATTGTATGACAATGCCTTGCCTTGCCTTGCCTTGAGTGAACGTTCGTCAATTGAGCAGTTCCAGACCTTCTGTACAAATGAAATGAAGTACGATGGTCTGGTAGGACCAGGCTATGAATGCTTAAGATATTAAAACACAATTGATTAGGCCTAGGCCGAAATATGTATCCATCCTAATCCTGAATGCACTGTGCGTACATTTTTTCACAGCATTTCCCCCCCTGAAATAATTCCATATTACAAAAACAAAAATAGCTTGTGTGACAACTAGGACATTTATCTTAATGTGCTGATTTCTGAAACATGCTTTGCGCAGCAAAAAGGCGCGCACTCTCTAGTCTAGAATATTTGTAGACATTAAAAATGCAACGTTCCATTCATGTATTAACCCGATGCTGACCCGATTAGGAGAGCTTGGTCTATCCTGCCAACCCAGTCTCACCAAAATGCGTACAGATCGCACGGTTTGACATGCGTGCAGTACATACGCCAAATGACCATTTCGCGTGCATATGATACGCAAAACCCAGCATTAACTACTGTGGAGGGCGGATGCGTATATATGCAAAACCCAGCATTAACTATGTGGAGGGCGGATGCGTATATTTTTTCTTGCCAGTTTAACGGTGTCAAATTGTGGCTGTGACGTACTACCGAATTTCAGACTTTAACAACCATTTTATTGCACTTTTCCTTATCGGAAGCCGGAAATTCCCGAATTCTGAGTAAAGTTCAATGCAGCATGCATCGCTGGTGACGTCGGTATGGGTATAAAGTGATGCGTGGTATGTGTACGCATCCGCCCTCCACAGTAGTTAATGCTGGGTTTTGCGTATCATATGTACGCAAAATGGTCATTTGGCATATGTACTGCACGCATGTCAAACCGTGCAATCTGTACGCATTTTGGTGAGACTGGGTTGATCCTGCCCATATTGTTGGGCAGCTTGATGTGGGCGCTCGAGCTGTGTGAATACAAGAAAAAGACATGGGCGTAGAACATCCCGTATGTTTCTTTAGGCGTAAATTTAAGAGCTATCAATTAAACTACTCGTCAATTGAGAAGGAGGCCCCCGCGCTCGTTTGGGCACTCCAGCCTTTCGAAGTGTATGTGGGTGGGCATTGTTTACCTGTGGTTATTTACAGCGACCACAACCCACTCGCATTACTACATTCTCTCCAAAATCCGGTCCAACGGCTGATGAGGTGGAGCCTCATTTTTCAGCCATACAATTTGGATTGAGAATGTAGTGGGAGATGCATTGTCACAAGCCCATATGTGTGTTGAATAGGGTGTGTGCTTGGTGTGGCTAGTATTATTTTCAGTGCATGTGATTGTACTCGTCTGTTGTTTTTTTTCACTTTATTTAGTTACCTGGTAATGGTTTGGTAATGGTGAAATGGGATATATCTTGGTATTTAATGTTGGTTTTGTCTAGAACTTCAAATAATTTATTGACCTTACGTTTGGGTGTTAAGTTGCTGAATAATTATTGTATCCACTTTTAGTGTCGTTGTGGGTAGGACCAGCGGAAACCTGGGGTTTCCGTCTTTTTAAGGGGAGGGTGTGATGGCTCTCTGGCCCTCGTTTGTCCTAATACTTGATATTCTTGCTTCAATCAGGGGTGTGGGCGTGGCTGATTAGGCCGATTGGGCGCCGGTGCACTGGCGCGCTGCAGCCTTTAAAACATCCTCCGCTCTGCCCACCGGGGGAAGGCAGCAGGGCCTCACCCAACTGACGGCTAGTTCGTGCCGTACCTGTGTTGGAAGGCGGACGGCTACCGTAGCGCATTTGTGTTTGATTGCACTCGGATTCGGCCTGTTTTGATTTGGCGCAGATGTTTTGCGCATGTGAGGTTTTGTTAATCCTTTGTTCTGTGAATCTGAATAAACCATTATTTGTTCATGGTGAACCCTGCTCTGACACGCTTATTTGTGCCGCATCCTTTCGAGCTGTCACGGTGTGTGAGACTTTTCGTTTGCGCTCAAACTTTGCGCTCAAGTAGAAAAACCCAAATATCTAGACCCTCTGCAACCAGCATCACCCCTTTGCGCACAACCAGCACTTCGAACAAGCATGCAGACCATAAGCTAGTCCGAGATAAAGAGAGACAGACTTTGGTGTTGGCATAGGCCTACTTATCGCATGTGGGTCCTAAATGATGATCACTTAAATGTGCTCAGCTCTACCAAACGCAAATTGACAGCAGCAGTCATTGGCCCTACGTAACAACCCCCATGCCTTACTTTGTTACGATTTTATTATGAGGTTTATTTTACCTTTAAATAGTAAAATTGTGAATATTAACTATAGGTCAACTAGGTCCTTCATAGGAAGCTTGATCTTTGACTTTATAGGAAAACATATTCAAGTCCTTTCATAATTAAGGACTGCTGGAATTAGGATTTGTGCAATTATGGGACATAATCTAAAGGATATGCAAACTTTATTGCATTTAAAACACTAGACTAACATTAGAAAAGTTGTTTGAGAGATTTATTTTTGATTTCTGAATGACGTAGAGACTGCACGTTATAAAGAATTAAATAAAATGTAATTTACCTCGATTGCAGGCTCATACACTTCACAAACGTGTTTTTCTTCAATTCAAGTAACCATTTATCGACTACACAAATGCCCTTTAGTGCCAGTCAGCCTATATAAAGCATTATTATGTATCCCTTATAGAGGACACCAAGCTACAAGTTATGGAAGTATATGTTATCTATAGACACGCCCACTTTGATGCGCAGAGCAGCGAAGTACTCCAGCACTTCAGCATTCATATTTTTCTCAGTATCTTTTGCGTATTGGCGCTCTCTGTCCCAACTCTCTTCCTCTGCCTTCATCTGCGATTCAGATTCAGTTGAATGGTGCGTAGCATGGCCGCCAGCACGTAAAAGCCCACCTGTATGCTGTGGCACAGTGCCTCGCCCAAGCTGAGCGCTGCGCACATCAGATTGAGAATCATTTCGCACAGAACGCAAATCGCTTCCATGAAGTGTACAATGATCGTCCGCCAAGCTGGCCATGGCTTCTCGCCGTGGCTGATGCAGAAGACCATGCAGTTGGTGAAGTGACGCACGACTCGGCGCAGCGGGAGGAGCACCAAGTAGAGGTTTCCTGCCAGCTTGGTTAGCGCCTTAAAGAGCAGCCGCAGCTCTTGCACCGCGTGGCCTGCAGATAAAGAGGGCAACGAAGTCAGAGTCAGGTCTAAGCACAAACAGCGTCTGCCACTGGATTAAAGTTAGTATTACCGTGGTTGGCCTCATGTTATGGTTTTATAGCACATGAAGCACAAAAAGGGCCAGAACATGGCCATTGTTGCTTGTGTGGGATGGAGTGCGTCAAGATCAAGTTTGGGCATATTCCATTGCGTCGCATTTCATTTTGATCAATTATTTTCCTTCAGCATTAATCCAAGGAGTCCCGTGGAACATGCATGCAGTGTTTTGGGGGACCATAAGATTTTACGGTTCTCTCTAAATGAGGCTCTTCAGTAAGGAGAAAAACAGCTTAATTGGATAATCCTGCTGCCGATAGAGCAGGTAATGGAGTAGTCGGAAGAGTATGCGTTTTGCATGGACGTTTTCACCTGGTTACAAGACTGTTTACTGTGTGTGACACACACACCCCCTGTGACAACGCCACACGATTTGCATGATTTACGAAGCTTATGTAAACAACATTAAGTCGACACAATTCCTCTTACCTGTGTCACAAGCAGAATAGCCTAGTATAAGGTTTTTATCACAATTGTAACTAGCACAATGTTGTGTATTCATCAAATGAGGCTTATTTATTATTATAATTTGCATGAGTGTGTATACTTGGCATTAAGTTAAAATTATATTTTATCAACATTTTTGTTCTTCCATATCCAGAGCCATTTCAAAGAGCAGTAGATTTTCATTGATCACACACACACACACACACACACACACACACACACACACACACACACACACACACACACACACACACACACACACACACACACACACACACACACACACACACACTGAATGATGTATTTATAGTACCCTAGTTGTGTTTGAGCGTTGACCTGGCAAAAACATTGGATTTGGACTTGACACTGTACAATTTACAGTGTAAAGGAACACACCGTTTCAGCTGCAATTTAAACACTGAGACTGGCTCACAGTTCTAGGCAGGTCAGAAAAAAAGGGGTATTTATGGTTCCACGTTCCCGCAACGCAAGGGGGTTACGGACCCCGGCCTTGGCTGACCTCCTTGCGTCTACCGCAAGGGCGAGACTTGCGCCTCCGAAAAATCGCAACCTTCCGTCGCGGCGACGCAACAGCAAGGGCTGTGATTGGTCCGCTTACCAAAACCCGGCGCATGAACCATAAAGGCTACATTCACGACTGCGTTGAAGCGTCTGCGTGGTCATTGCGTTGCGGGGACGTGGAACCATAAAAACCCCTTAACGTCAACAAAAGCTCGTCGATTCCCCAGCAAACGCTGACTGGGCGTCAAGGCAGGGGTTCCCAATCATGTCGGACCTCCTAACCACCACCTCTTACCGTCTATAAAGAACAGGAGCCAGAGCAAGGCAATAGCCAGTGCCAATGAAGTCCACCAATCCATGAAGTCCTCTCGAAAACGAAACGTTGATTAAAAAATATAAATAAAATGTAGGCTAATTTCCAAGATATTCCTGGCTTGTCACGCTTTCGTCTCTGATCTGCTACTCATACCCTACTCAATATCGTAACATTAAGTCGCTCATGGTTGCATAGGTTTCTCTGCAGGGGTAGAGTAGGGGGACAGTATAGGCCTATCGTTAATGGTAAAGATGGATCCACCGTCTGGTCAGCTGCTCATCACGGAAGTTGAGCGCCTGGTTGTCGTTGTTGGGTTTCTAGGTTTCGTTTCTGACTAAACCTTCAAACAAGCATGTGAATAGCCCTGTCAGGTTTACTGATACCTTTGTTATGTTGCATGGTAGGCCAGGCCTACCCCATAAGGCACTTTAATTAGCTGACATAGTGTGTGTTGGAATTGAATTGCCTATTTCTAAAAAAAAATAACGTTTTGCTTCCATCCTAAAGTTGAAGTTCATATCAGTAGGCCATGCATGCTTTATTTAGGAGTGGGACTGCGTTTTTTTGTCACACAAATCAGTAACCGTTGATCGTTTTTGACAAAGGTATTTGGCCCGGTCGGACCCCGAGAGCAGGAAGGGGGCCGGGCCAAGTTTCGGTGCGGGGGCCGTTAGGCCCTAGAATTCCTGCCCTCGGGGTCCGACCGGGCCAAATTTCGGTGTGGGGGTCCCAGTTAGGCCCTAGAATAATGTATTAAAATGTCAGGGCGGTAGGACCTTCCTATCTCAAAAACTGTTTTTCCACCACATTCTGAACCATAGGTCTTGCAGGCAACACTTCTGAGGGGCTTTGTCCAAATGACAGTCCATTTGGGAAAACTTTTTTTCTCTAAGGGCTAGAACTCCAAATCTCGAATATGTCATTCTCGGGACCCTGGGAAATGTGTGTAAACGTTTTAGCATCCCTAGCTATCTCGAAAAGGCCGGAAAAGGGGCGTGACCTCCAACAGTGGAGCTAAATGAACATAAGACAGAGGATAGTTTCTAGTCCCCATTTTTTGTGGGATGGAGGTGTACATTTGTGGCTTAAGGTGTGTAGACACAGCTGGCCTGGGGCCACGTTTTTGAAGTCTGGGGTCAAAAGGTCAAAAGGAGCCGGCACCACGCCGCTTATGAGATAACAAAAAGTTAATGTGTATTTCTCTCATAACTTTTTGTCATTATTAAAGAGAGGCCTGATACTCAGATATGCATGTTGGATGGCTAAGGTGTAGGTCTCGGAAGAACTTCAGGCCAAAATCTTGCAAGCGAGCCGCTGGGTGAGGTGCAACGAGATGGAGCACTTGCTGAGTCATTTCCTGTAGGGCTGAAGCCACAGGTTGATGCGCATGCGGCCTTTGAGACCCCCTTTGACATATAAGAGACCCCAAGGTACAGCTTACTTGTAACTGTTTTCGACTCAGTCACCTATTGCATCACTTCCTTTAGGGCTTCGGCCTCCTAATTGATCATTGAAGTATAATTGAATGCCTTCTTTCATATATGATACCACCACCACTGGGACGTGGCAACAATTCTCCAAATCCATATGGGGTGGGGGGGTGCTTGTGGACACGAGACATAAATAGGAAGCAAACTCAGGAGAAGGAATGACCTCTCACAAATATTCATTTAATAAATTGTTTCAAATAACCCTGCCTCGTTAAATCAATGAACTTGGTGTTTTGCTTTCAAAAATAGGTTATAGAAGAAGTCTAAACTGCAGAAAATAAAAACATCCAAGCTGCCTTTTAAGGATACCTTGGAATATCTGTCTATTTTTTAATCATCGGACCCTAGTTTACGACAAAAACAACACAATTGACGGCAGCTCCTTTGCCGCGTGGTTTTTAGAGCCATGTAAGGATTAGAGGGGGCGGTCGATAGCCACCAACATAGCAACCATGACAGACAAGTGACGTCGGGGAAAAAGCGTCAGGAGAAAAATCGGAGAAACACTCCCATTCAGGATGCATTGGTTTACATTTCGTTCTTTGGAGCACGGTTATTCATATTTATTTATTTATTTTCAGTTTTTGAGAAGGTGCTTCAAAAATGCAAAATTTTCTGCAACAATCCAAAATCCAATTGAAAAACCCGTTGGCTTGTTGTCAAGGGAACCCAGGGCGACGCTCACTTTCGGGTTGGTCAACATACGTCATCCCTCCGCCAGCTATACTGTAAAAACACATGTTCAAGTTGAATGATAATGCATGAATTTATCCTTTATTCTGCCATAGTAACACGGTAAATAAATGGCAAAAAATAGGCTGAGAACGAATTCGTATTTGCGATATGTTCAATAAAACGTTACGAGTCTGGGGGAATACGAATATTCCCCCAGACCGTGGTATAAACAATATTATTCACGAGTTATAATCAACCCCTACACATCAATATTAATGATAATAACCCATTAAATACGGTATGATTTCTAGATGTCATGGCAACGTCCGCTCGCGACACTGGACTTGCGAGGCATCGACGCGGACTTTCATTCACACATTCAAAAACAAGACAATAGATGGCTAGATAAAACATCAAGACATACAATTCTAAAAATAACAGATGAAGCATCTACCCTTTTTCCATCGCGGTTTGCCTACAGAGCAGCGCACCTGCATTTAATATATCCGTGAATTGTCACAATTTCTCAGAATCAAAGGTGAAAGTAGAAACGGGTGGCCAAAAGCTGTCATATTATTATATTTGTATTGTATTTAATTTTTTAATCGAAACAAATAAAAAAATTTGCCCGCAGAACAGGCGATCGCGTCAAATGACAAATGTTTTGCCCGCTAAGCGGGCGATCGCGTCAAATGACGCGTCAAATGACGCGTCAAATGACGCGTCAAATGACGACAATACAAATATAAAGTAAAAACAATTGTTATCGCTATCTATCATAATACAGATAGCGATCCGCTATCTGTATTATGTTATTTGGTCGTTTGGAAACATGTTTTCTGCATCGCGTCGTCTGTTGCCGGGCAGGTGGTCAGGATGTAAACAAACGATGACGTAGGCCGGTACAATTTTCGCCCCCGGTACAATTTTAACGTGACAGCGGACAGGGTAATGTTTGAATAGTGTTTGTTGTTCATGAGGGCCAGCGCACAAAATGCAGCATTACACGCTAATGGGTTACAGTGTCAGCATTGACTAGTATTCTGCACGGCAAGTCAGTGTGCAGACCTGACCTACTGTATGATGTTCTTCAAAGTCTTTTTAGACTGCATCAGCAAGATATTTTAGTTATTTTTGTATGGGTTCCATCTCATTCAGGTATTGAAGGGAATGAGGTTGTAGACCAGCTTGCTAAAGATGCTTTAAATTCTGAGATTCAGATTAACATTCCACTTAGTAAAGCAGAAGTTAAGCATATCATAGTAGGCTAACTAAAATGATAGGCGAATGGCAGGGGCAGTGGGACAGGGAGAGTAAGGGTAGCTTCCTTCGCACTATACAAAAACAGGTGCCCACCAGAAGACAGTGCAGCTGGAGCCGAAAAGAAGAGCAAATAATAACAAGGCTTAGGATAGGCCACACTAGGCTGAACCATCAATCTTCATGTTATTGGCAACAATGACACGCGGCCCATTGTGGATAACTGCCAGGGAAATGGAGACAGTTTCAACATGTTTTATTAGTTTGCCCAGCGTACAGCATAGAAAGAGGTATATAACTGGAAGAGGTTCGAGAACTGGGGCAGGCCAGGCTCTCTCTTGAGTGTTTACTCTCCTTCTCTGTGCCGTCTGCCTGGAGATCTGTATTTAAGTTTCTCAAGAACACAGGACTTTTTGTTAGGATTTAGTTAATGCTACCCACATAGAGTATTATTATTTATTTATTTTTTTTCCTTTATTTTCCTCAATTATTATTATTCTTTTTCTTTGTCACTCCTCCGTTGAAACGTCATACCCGTAGTTATGTAAATGTCCAGTTGGTGGCGGTAAATGCAACCGTGTGTATGCCAACCGCCAATAAACCCCACAAGAAGAAGAAGAAGAACGGGTTACAGTAGGCCGACTACTTTCTTTCGATCGTGCTGCTAGTTTGTGGATAATTGTGTATATATTTGTCCGGGAGAAAAGCCACATGGATATAAAGGCTTTAACTCCCATTGCTCAGGAACACGTATTATGAATTGCCCTGCTTCAAGGTCAAAGCACTTTAAGTGAACAAGTTGATGGTAAGAACCTCACTCCTATGTGCTTGTATTGTTGTCGTACTTTCAATGGAGTCTGACATCACCAGACAAATTCTCGAATGCGTATTCAAACCTCTCCGTTCATTTTCGATGTTATCAATGGGCCCAGACCAAAACACTGCTGGATGCAATTTCTAAGGCCTACAACCAATGAGACTCGAGGAACGTGTGACACTTTAGCGGCAGCCATCTTGGTTGTTTACGGTGGCTTTAATGGGCTCTATGCACAACTCCACTACTTCCTGGATTTAGTGCTGCTCCTTTATTTCCTGTCTTACATTATTGGATAAACTGATTAATCCAGGTGTGTCTGACCATTGTGACTACTCAGACACACCTGGATTAATCAGTTTGTCCAGTAATGTAAGACAGGAAATAAAGGAGCAGCACTAAATCCAGGAAGTAGTGGAGCTGTGCAAAGAGCCCATAGGGTCGTCCTCTGTATAGTGTTCGTATCACACCCGGGCCATATTTTATAACAGGCGTGGTTGGTCCGTCCCGGGCCAGGGCCCCGTTTCCCGAAAGCATCGTTGGCCTAAGTGGATCGATAAGTGCGTCGTACGAGCGTCGTACAGTTTTCACACAGTTTCCCGAAAGCATCGTTGGTAACGAACGTCATAAAAACGCTCGTAGCTAACGAGTACTCCAGGGTACTCGTAGGACCAGTGGCGAAAGTACCATTAATTCAAGTAATGCCGTTGCATTAGGGCCCGTGGCCAAAAAAGGCCCGCGGTGAACGGTAAAAAAATAAATAAATAAAATAATAATAATAATAATAATAATAATAATAATAATAATAAAACATAAAAAAAGTATCAATTGGTGGTATAGGCTACTGTATTAAATCATCTTGGCTTTTACATCATTACTGTAATTCATTAACGTTATTCTGGATTATGAACATGCGCGCGGGCATAGCCAGGTGACAGTTCTCCTGTTGTCGGCAGCGCGTCCCTGACCGTTGCCGTGTTCCAATACCCGTACTGTCCGTACTTACTAGCCAAAATTTGAGTACACAGTACGTTCCAATTCAGATCCGGCGAAAAGAAATACACTTCAAGGACCCGGATTTCGTACTCAAAACGGGCTAATCGTGAAGTGTGGATCGAAGGACACTCTCCGTACTCAATGGCAGCCATCTTAGCTACGTAGCGGAAGAGGCGGAGCCAGGCTGAGCGCTCAACTCGAAAAAAATAATGGATACCGAAGTGACAGCGCCTGCAGCTGCGGCTGTCGCAATCGTCATTTCCGGTAAGTGCACCACAGAGTACTCGATTTGGAACAGCACTCACATCTGAAAAAATAGTGTACTCAAGTGAGTACGGATAGTGCAGAAAGTGTACTTCTTTTAAGTATACTCATGGAAGTACGGGTATTGGAACACGGCACGTCTCTCCCTGTCTCTTTCTCTCTCTGTCTCTCACGAGCAGTGACACGTTAAGCACCGAGACAGCGGACAGCGCTGTCACTCACTCAGGGCCCCGGTCCAGATGGAAACGGCTTTTTTGAATCTGGATAAATACTTTATCAGATCGGCATCGCGTCCAGGCGGACGGCGTTTTCGGGGGGGTGAAAACGGTATTTTTTAAAACGTGTCCCAGAGTGGGAAAATCTGAAAACGCCGCCCCAGCGTATCCGTCTGGACGGCCAAAACAGATTTTTTCTAAAACGATAATGTCATGCCCCCCACCACTGTAGCCTACCTGTAACCTGAGACACACACTGCTGCAGCAGGCGACACATTGGACGTAACAACAGCGGCCGACTACCGTCGGGTCGCTCAGACGCTGCGGCTGAATCACACCTGTTTAATCATCACTGATATTTACTCTGACACAACTCCCTGTCAACATTTAATCCCAAATTTGAGTTTGAATACAGCGGGGGACTTTCCATCTTCTTCTCTGTCTTTAGTGTTTATGTGTGGCAGCGCTATAGCGCACACACACGCCTGGAGTAGCCTATACTACAGTCTAACACCTCCCCCCCCCCCCCCCCCCCTTATTATTATAGGGCCCGAAAAAAATTTTTTTGCATTAGGGCCCGTAGCAGACAACTTTCGCCACTGCGTAGGACGCTGTATAGACGTCGTTAGCCTACTATAGCCTCAGTGGCATCACCAGCGGACATTCCTAGTATTGGATGCGTTTTATTAAAATACATCCTATACCACGGAATGCCCAGCTTGAGCCATTTCGCAACCAAAAACAGTGTTACCACCGGCCTACTCAAAGACGACTGATTTAAACAGCAAAGATAGATGTTAGAAGTCAACAACAACATAATTTATTGCAGCAATTAAAAATTCCAAAAATACATGTGCAGCCGAAATGCACCGATCAAACGCCACGTCACAATAAAATCAAATGATTCCATTGCTCTTGTGTGGGAGGTCGCTTTCGAGCTGCATTTGCTGTCTTCCTCAGATTTTAATTCAACCATCGTGGTTAAAATGTCCTCATATTGATCAATGACAGAAGATATAGGCTATCATGCTGAGACCAGCGGGTGTCGGAGAATTTCTGCAGGCGTTTTTTGTTGCGATTGTTTGCATTAAGCACATAGGCGCTTCGGTGAGGCTGTGAAGTTCACTATTTATTGGACCCTGTCTAGACAGTAACGAACATCCCTGACCATAGTTAATCGCGTTTCTACACTCAGAGTGAACTCATTATTGCATGCGGTTTCTTCATTCATAAAAAAAAATGAAAACATTCGGGAGTATGCAATAATTAACCCCCTCGGTTTTACACAGGAAAGATAAGAAGGTGAAGTCGCAGGGCGTGCCAAGCTGCGACCGAACCGGCTCGGCAGTGTAAAAAGACCTATAGCCAGGGTTCGAGTAAGGTGGGAGCCAGCTGAGCTCCCATGAAAGCAGCAAACTCAAATATCTGTGGGGGTCTCTGAAAATACAGCAGCATAATATTGTAATTATAAATAAAGCTATTTTCCCTTCCACATGCAGAGTAGTAATATTGACGGTTAAGTGGGATAATAGAACACCGGTCATTCATCGGGAAACTATCCCCAGACAGGGCGAACCGGACACCGACGGGACACGGAGGCGCTTCGACCTGAAGGCGGGGCTTATTTTCGATAATGAGCGGCTACTTGCCAAACGAAAAGATAACTTCACAAGGCGTCTTTTTACAATTTATTTGTTACCGTACCGTAGTGTTGATCAGCAGAGAAATAGTTAGCCCAAAGACGTTGACCGTCGCTTATCCAACCGAAGAAGTTGGGCGTTGTTGTGAAGGGCCCATGAAAGTGAACGGAGCGTTCCACGGCATGGAGAAGAAGGGCGTGTCATAAAAGCCCATATTTAAGTCCAATACGGAATATGGAACCATAACTCAAACGCCAATAGCCTACTTCACCAAGCTCTCCTAATCGGGTCAGCAATAGCCGTCTTTGAATGATCATGAATGAATGGAACTTTGTATTTTTTATGTCTACAAATAACTAGAGAGCCAATCAATGAAACCTTATGCGGAATCAGATAAAGTCGGCTCTCTTGCTGCGCTAAGTATGTTTCAGAAATCACTCAGCACATTAAGATAAATGTAGTTGTCACAAGCTATTTTGGATTTTTGTAATATGGAATTATTTCAGAAGGGGATATCCCGTGAATAAATGTATGCACAGTGCGTTCAGGATTAGGACTGATATACAGTATATGTCGGCCTAGGCCTAATCAATTGTATTTTAATATCTTTAGCATTCATATTATTGCACTCTATTCTTTTCGTAGGCTACTCTGCGGTTGGCCTTGATGGACAGATATTTTAACCCTTTTTAACCCCATTTTCCTGCGACATTCCTGCGTCTCCCCCTGCGTCATAGCCCGTTTCAGCACCATGTCAGTGGACAGGTACATTCCTACGAACGTCGTGAGTGCAGCGAATGCGCGTTCATGTTAAGAGGAGTTTCGGGAAACGCTCCAAAGAAATTACCGATGATTCGAAAGATCCTTCAATAGAATGATCGTACGAGCGAAGATCCATCGTTATCGGGAAACGGGGCCCAGATCTGCTGGAGTTTGAAGTCTGTCTGAATGGGAGGGACCCGAGACAAATCGAATGTGACAAGACAGGCTATATTCAATGTACACTCATTCAACAAATGTTTTAAGAAATGTATTGGTCACATCTTTGAAGGATATGAATGTGATGGATTTAAGCATATATATTAGGACTGGGTAAAAATATCGATTTATCAATGCACTGCAATTTATTTGTTCTCAATTCAATTTAGATTCAGATTTTTTTTTAAATCGATTATTTCCATAAAAAAAATTAAGCATACTCAGTCATTGTAACCTCGAAGAGAGTATGCCTAAATGTACATGCTATGATTATTACTTTTATGCTGCAAGTTTAGCTCAGGAACAATACTATACAATAGTGTATTCCCTTTTGCTAGTTAAAGCACAATGAAATGGTTAATTCATTTTGAAATGATTAATTCTAAACAATATTTAGGTATTGTCATCTGCACGTATTATTGAATTGATATCGAAGCAATCGGATCAATATCAAATCGAATCTATATCGAATCGATTGAAGACCTAAAGAATTGAATTGAATTGTGCGGTACCTAGCAATACCCAGCCCTAATATATATATATATATATATATTTATGGTTTTTTTAAGTGACCACAGCCCGCAACACGTAGCATGTAGACCAGTTTTATGGGTGAGTTGCTTTGATTTTTGACTGTATGGCATAACTGGAATGTTACGAGAATATGTTTACTATTTTATGAATGAAATGATGAAGAATGACATTTATTTAAAATGGGCATACCAGTAAATATATTGTGAATATCGACATGTATGTCAGTAAATGGTAATTGAGAAAGCCGTCAGACCGCTGTCTAAGGGCTTTCAAAACTAGCTGCTTTTCTGTAGCTGCCTATTCATAAAAAATAAACTAGTAATGGTCATCTAGGGGCAAATCTCTGATAGTGTATCCCTTGTCGCTCAATTTGTCTGTGTGTCTGTGTCTGTGCACGTGCACTGCATGAAAATTAGGTTGTAGAATCTTAAATTCTCGCCTATTTTGGATATAAATCCACAAATCCTGTTTACAAACTTAGTGTTAGCACAGACCAATCCACATACCTGGAAAGCTTTAGGTAAAACAATTAACAAGCAAACTGAAAGCCATTGGATTATTACTACATCTGTGAATCATTTTAAGTGGCTACCATTCCTATTATGATTGTAACAATGAGAACATTGTATTCTCTGAAAAAGATTTGAGGTTTCTATTAAAATGTCATCCATTGATTTATGCTATGGATGTTTAAGTTGTGCATCACCATGTGTCTGGTTCGCTTTGATATCGCAGTCATCTTGAGTGTGCTTTAAAGTAGGGAAGCATTGGCCTCTAGTGGACACCTTTGGTAATATCCAGCCAACATACCCGACTTCCCCACTGGCTGTGGCGGTCGTTCCATACCTTTTCTTGCCCACTGACCCCATGCCTTGCTCGGAAAATGTTTGCAACCTCAAAAACGGTTGTACATCTGCTTCCACAGTTTTTGCCCAATCAATCTGCCAGTAAGTGAGTGATGTCCCTGTGAACGTGCTAATCACATCGCATCGCTACACAGTCATTGATTAGTCATATAATGCTCATGGCTATGAATAATTGGGAACTGAGTGTATACAGGATGTCCATGAGGCATTTAAGGTCAGCAATATCCTCCCACCCCATTTGCACTTCATGCAATCCAGAGTGGGCCCCGACCCCAAAGGTTAATTGAGATTAATTGGTTGAATAATTTGAAAATAGGTCAAAACATACTCTGAAGATTTAGTAAGCCATAAGCCTTAAGGGAGAACAGTTGAAAGACTCGCCAACATCATAATTAAGTCAACACACTAGTGGATCAAAGTTAATAGGCTTAGTTTGAACTCAAACTAGATCCTGAGATATGGCCTTTGCTCCTAGAAAATTACTATTCTGAAATGCTCTTTCTAGGAAGTCTGGGAAGGCTCCACTGGTAAACAAGAAAGAACTGAATGCAGCCTTTGTGTCCGTTCCTTAATGCCTATATCCGCTGATATAACACGGCATGTATTCCCCTTATCCAACTACAGGCTAAATAGATTAAATCAAATCAAATCAAACATATTTATAGAGCACAGTTAAGAACAACGGCAGTTGACCAAAGTGCTGTACAACTTAAGACAAAAAGAAAGAAAAAAATAGAAAAAATGTCTTAAAAGAAGGGTAAATTCAAGTCTAATTGTGCGTAGGAATAACAATTTGGATTGGTTCAGATGAGGTTTTGTGGGTTTGTGTGAATCGCTGCACAAATGCTGTACAACACTTACGGAGCTTCAGTGATGTATTATCATAAGCACCAGGGGGAGCCCTTGCGCCTTCACAACATAACACTGTACACACACACACACACACACACACACACACACACACACACACACACACACACACACACACACACACACACACACACACACACACACACACACACACACACACACACACACACACACACATCTGCCCTAGCTATTGCTATTGCTGTGTATATCTTAACGTGTTCATCACCTCTGACCTGCTGTCCACACTGCATACATCTAACCTATTTATATATTCCACGATACACATGTGCATACTTTAGAGATTGTATTTGACTTCTGCTTAGATGCTGAACTGCATTTGTCATCTCAGTACCGAAACTCTGGGCAATGACAAAAACGCTGACCCTAAAACCCTCCGAATGGCTAGCAGCTCATCCACAGGCGGCCTGTTGGTGACCATCGGACCCCTTTTTAGATTCTTGAGATCCACGTGCCAGTGCTTTTCTTTCCTTGTGTCGTGGTCTCTTTCACGTGCGCCTGCGTGATTTATACATCATGCTGCTGCGCCCGGCCTCAACTCAGCCCACCCCGACGTTCCATCTGTTGCGTTCAAGTGTCAAGTGTCGACGGTCGTCAGAGATGCATTTATGCAGCAGTTATCGGGCAGCAGCGTTCGGCATGGCTTTGTACGGCTGGCTCTTCTTCGCTGTTGTACTGGAAGGACGCCACCGTACCATTTATACTCTGCATTATTTATTGTCCACAGGGATGGACCGTAAATCTTCTTAAGACTGGCTAACAACAAACGTCTTGAAGCGAAGAAGCCATTGGGAGTAGTTGTGATGAGGGTTAAGTGCAGGTGTGTTGCGCGGACAGAATCACAATATAATGCCTGTAGACAGTATAGAAGGATTTATGTTGTGTTGTAAAGTAAGTGACTGCTGAGACTACTACACATGTAGGTGGTCTATCCCTTTACATCGTGGTTCCTCTGGGTTGGATCAGTGGTTCTTGCTGGGCCCCCGGGGTGGTTCTTCTGGAACCACTTCATCTTGAGGGGGCCAGGCTGGGGTCAGTGGTTCTATTCCAGGGGCCTTAAGACTGGGTAACCAACCGTTGAACTCCAGTGCCAGCGCTTTTTTAGAACTAGGGTCATTTTGGTTATTAATGAGCTGAAAAGTAGGACTAAAGTAGAAAGAACATGGCAATAATTGACCTGACTTTTTGCAATTAACTGCAAATGTTTGGGCCGGCTTCACACAGGTATCTAAAACTTGATTGGGAAGCCTGTGCTGGACATATTTCTATTCCATCATTTCTTTTGTTCTTTTTTGCCATATTAATTGTAAGTAATATGAAATAGGATTTTTTTCTTAAATGCAGAGATCATTGTTGTTGCATTATACACCTATGCATAATTTAATTTGCTAAATGATATTCACCAATAGCTGAGCCACTGAGGGCGGTTAAGCATTTTCGGGGGTATCGCCCCCCCCCCCCCTAATTTATTCGTCATCTCCCATTGATGACATGGTTCTCAA
The DNA here is from genome assembly GCA_900291075.1 of Melanogrammus aeglefinus. Taxonomy (NCBI): domain Eukaryota; kingdom Metazoa; phylum Chordata; class Actinopteri; order Gadiformes; family Gadidae; genus Melanogrammus; species Melanogrammus aeglefinus. The sequence continues at coordinate 20,662 of OLKM01001056.1, forward strand.
TGGCTCAGGTGAAAATAAGTGTGGGATGCTGCTGCTACGCCTTCTGTTTCTTAATGGACGGAGCTGTGGGTCTGACTGACGACGAAGCAGCAGTCATAATCCTATGCCGAAATCCTCTGTGCTTTCTTACACACACACACGCACGCACGCGCACACACACACACACGCTGGCACACATACGTACACAGACACACAAAACACATTCATGCATTGTGCAAAACATTAGCATAAAAAATGTTATATAGCTGATGTATTCCATGTAGAAATAAGGATTTTGTTGCTTGCCTCTGATCTCAAAACGCAAAAAAAAAAGGATCCAAAATAAAACATTTTGTTGTTACAATCCGTCCTTGGCAACAGCCACTCGGGCCCCATTCACCGATTTGCGGCCGGGCTATTTTGGGAGTGCTGTGCACTCCCTTGTTAGTGACGCGTGCTGCTGGGTAAACTTGGAGCTCCGCCGGCCCGGCTCCACAGCCTCAGATGGCGCGAGCAGAGACAATCAGCCGGGATAAAAAGCAAATTAGGGGGTGGGGGAGGATCAAGAGAGAGAGAACAAATTGATGGACAGAGGGCGATGGAACTAGGGGGAGAGAGGGGGAGAGGGAGATGGACGAGGTGGGAGAGGGGGAGAAGGGGGGAAGAGAGAGAAAAGGGGAGAAAGAGATGGCCTTGTATAAGGGGGAGAGAGAGAGTCAGTGGGCTAGAGAGAGAGGGTATGTGGAAAAATATGGAGAATAAAATAACAGCTGGTGCAAGACGAGCAGGTGATTATAGGAACAGAAGAGGGTGGATTTGGGAAGGGAGAGGGGTCTACTGGATGGCGAAAATTTGAAATGCAAGGGAGCAGCAGGGAAAATCATTCTGCGTGATGGCTTATGTTTTTTGGTGGTGTGGGGGTGGGTGCATGAACGTGTGCGTCATGGCTGATGGGGGGGGACTGCATAAATGCAAGACTTAATATATGCATTCATGAATGGTAACCGACATTAGATAAGCAATACCACTTAGTGAACGCACGGGGGTGTCATTGTACTTCCGAACAATAGGAAGACAGCCCAACGATATTCTTATATAAATCTTGTTGTGAAAAACCTTGTTAGGTAACACATTCTTGATCGCTTTCAACTGCAGTTTTCTGTCCGCCAACTGACAGAAGTCTACTTCCACTCAATCACCCAGACACCGCAGCTGTAGATTTCAGAAGATACCGTTCTGACGTCAATTGTTTTTTCTATGGCCTTCAAATCTGAGTACACGAGGTTATGAATGAAATCTAGAACATCAATGACAAAGCGTGTACAGCATGACGTGAGGGTATTAGGGGAGCATGCCGAATAGGACAAACAAAAAAAAAACAGAGGAAGCACAATACAGTGTGAGCAGGATAATAAGCTGGCAGAGAGACGGAGGGAGATACAAAAAAATTAGAGAGGGAGGGAGAGAGGGAGGGAGAGAGGGGGAGAGAGGGAGGGAGGGAGAGAGGGAGAGAGAGAACAGCATAGAGAAAAAACAAATCAAAAACAATGACCAGAACAGTCCTTGAGACACGTCATCACTGAAGATAACGGCAAATAAGATTTATGTTAAACAGTAATGAAATGGGCGGAGTCCTCACACATGACTGAGGGCAAATCCAATTGGAGGCCCTGACTTTGACCTCTCAATCCACCCGCCGCATATTCGTGTATTCTTTCGAATCGTTAATTACAGTATTTGAGCCTTCAGAACGCCATCTTTTACGCCGCTTTTACTAAACTATAAAACACACCGTTTTGGACGGCTTTTTAACGTGCTATTTACGGCGTTAAATTGCGCGTTAAATTGCGTGATTTTATTCCGAATTCAATGAGCTCCTTTTGATTATCCCATCAAGTAAATAGGAAATTCTTCACCCAATCAGCGTTAACCAAAGCCAGACCACTCTACCGTTAAGGATACATCACGTTTGGGCTGTGCATCACTTTACTACACTAAAGCCTATCAAAGAGACGTTTTTTTACGCCCGCTGTAGAACGGAGGAAAAGCTTTGTAAAAGACGGCGTTTTGAAAAACTACAACAGCGCGTGCTACCGTGTCATAAAATGCAAATGCGTGAAATGCGGCGTTATGAAAGTTTAAACTGTATTTTAGGTAGACTTTAATGAATTCAAGTCTAATGGGGCGTCATTTTGACCCTTTTTCCCTTCCACACACACACACACACACACGCACGCACGCACACGCACGCACACACACACACACACACACACACACACACACACACACACACACACACACACACACACACACACACCGCTCACTAAAACACACACACACACACACCGCTCACTAAAACACACACACACACACGTACACACTACAAACACACGCACAAATGTAAATATTGTGAGATGAGGCGAGCAAGGAAACACGTTAAAGCAGTGGAGGTTGGTTAAAGAGTCTGTTGAACAGTTGAACAATCGCCCTTGTATCTGCATGAATCTAACATTGTTGTGTTGTTTTGTATTGCTTCTAATGGCAGATGCCCCACTGGCCACATGAATAGGAAACCCAGCCAACCAGAGAAACAACCCGGGGCTGAAGGAGCATGATTTAGTGAGTCGTTCATGGTCAGGACTCGGTCAGCCTTCAGTGCAGGGCAGCAGTGCTCGGAACTGTTGTTGTTTCAGAGGGTCGCCCTGACTTCAAAAGGCCTTTCTGTTGACAATCAAGCAGATTCTTGTGTCTAAGTCACGTCGTAGGCAATTCGTTCCTGCGACCTCAAGTTCATATTCGTTTTGTTGTGGTGGACCTGGCCTAATGAGTCTTCAGCCAGAGAACTTGAAGCGTCTAGACCACCCAGACACACACACACCGGAGACGCCTAACCACCCCCCCCCCCCGCGCGCCCGCGCGCCCCCTGAACATGAACTACGACGATGAGATTAATCGCCGTTGTCAAAGCGGTAAAAACAACCCCGTAAATCTGGTGCATGTTTGGGGCAGTGGTGGCGACCTGTAACGGGAAGCTATGAAGTTACGTCCAGATTTTTTTTTATAGATATCTGTTAATGCAGTCACTTCCCCTCAGCATAGGAGAAGAAAAGCAGTGCTCTTCCACTGCCACCTCTCCAGTGTTGTGATTAAAGGACCTTAAATGTCTAACTCTATTTCCCAGGGCTATAATCAACAGGGTGTGAGTTTACGAGACCTGTGTCTTGACCTGCAAATGTGGATTTCACGACACTTCCAGTACCTCCTCCAGATCATTTAGACTTACTACGCACTCTTGTTCATTGATTTTCGGTTGATTTTGTTCAGGATATCTGGCTTTTTTATGCAAATGAATAAATATTTGAATGTATAATTTTCTTATTTAACTTAAATTATGTATTGTTTTATTCAACGTGAACAAAAACATTTGATGTTTTGTTCACGTTAAACATTTGTTTCGTGGTCTTTCACCCTTGTCTGATCCAATCATTGACTGCATGGTGTGGAAGAACATCTGTGCTGAGCTAAGGAGGAAGAGGAGACCTTCAAACCATCGCACCATTAAAGAGATGTGATTGTTTGATGTGCTCCCTCATTTTACCTTTCCTGCTGCATCCTGTCTCATTCACAGATGTATTCCTGCTAATAGGCTTCCTCTGTACCTTTATGAATAAAGTTGATCGAGTATGCACGTCTTATTCCGGACCAAACAGTTAACAGCACTTCAGAGAAGAGAGAGTAGACCTCTTTGCTTCTCTGCTCTGCATATGTGGTATGACCATCTTGGAGACGGATAACATCACCATTTCTAATCAGTTTCAGGAGGATAATGTAATCATTATGGTCCATGTGAGCAAGTGTACTAGATTCCTGTCAGCGGCTGCTGCCTTAAAAATAGATTGACTAGAAAAGACTTCTCAGTGGGAGAGAAGGCATGGAGGGCCCAGGGCTGGACTAGAAGGACCTGCTTCGTCTTGTAACGAGCACACACACACACATACACACACACTCGCACGAACACACACACACGTTCACGTGCACGCACTTGTGCACAGACACTGCACTCTCACCCTCACACACACCCACATAGACACACACACAGAAATTCCATACAAAAACACCCACACACACATGCACGCACAAACACATGCGTCATACCAGGAAAAGCTACTTCAACTTTTCCCTATGTATCGTTTTGGTTCATGAAAAGCGGAGTTGAAGTGGTCATTCATATTTAGCTGTGCTTAAATCATATCAACTTCTTTCTGCCTTGGAAAGTAACAACATTTTGAGAGGTTTCAATCTGGCTTCCGAAAAAAACATAGCATTGAAACAGTACTGCTGAAAGTTACCAATGACCTTTTAAGAATAGCTGATGAGGGCTTGTGCCCTATCCTGATACTCCTGGACATTAGCCCAGTAAACAAATGTCTTCTTATTCCTTTAAATATGGTGCACCACAGGGGTCTGTTTTGAGACCTATTTTATTTTGCTTATACATGGTCACATTTCTTTTCATTTCTATGCAGATGTTACACAAATTTACCTTCCTCTTAGATTCTCAGATCCTAGTAGGCTTTCTTCTCTGAATTACTTAATGTTAGAAATTGGATGTCAACTAACTTTCTCCAGCTAAATTCAGATAAAACTGCGATACTTATCATTAGATCACAGCACATGTCAAACAAACAAATGTTGCCATTCTTAGGTCACTTAAAGGATAGAGTCAAACCTGTTGCCAAGAATTTTGGTATCTGGTTTGACAATCTAAATGAACATTCTAACAATCTTTGAAAAACACATCACAAAGCTAGTTCAATCTTGTTTTTATCAATTAAGGAATATTTCCAAAATTCTATCATTAATAGACACATTAACCATCATACATTCCTTTATCTCCTCATGCCTGGACTATTGCAACAGTCTTTTCACTTGCCTCACCCTATAGTCCATACATAGGCTTCAAATAGTACATAATACTGCTGCCAGGCTCCTAACCAAAACTAAAAGGTGTGAACACATTACTCCAATTCTTGCATCCCTTCGCCAATTTGCTGGAGAATTTATTTAAAAATGATATTGCTAACTTTTAAAGCTCTCCATCGCCTTTCTCCTATTACATCTCAGAAATACTTTTCGCCTATTGTCCTACTCAAACATTTAAAGCTAGGGTGGGTAATTTTTATACTGTAATATTTGGCAAAAATGTCATAATAGCCAGTCAGCTATATGTAGGTGAAGTGCTCTGAGAATATCTGCTCATCACTTTGCTCTCCCCTGCATCTGTGTGCCCCCCCAAAAGTTTGCCACCGCTCGCTCCGATTCTCCGTTCTTATTGGCTGTGGGACCGTCACCTTTGCAACGACGTTGGTGCGTCCCTGCGTGAGCGTTCACAAGCCTAGCAGTCTGACAGTTTTGCACTACTACGGCGGACAACAAATGAATAGCAATGTCTTCCTCAACGGGCCCTAAATTTCCCATTCCCCGGATACCAACTAACACCGCAAAGACAGCGAAAAAAAGAGGAAAGACACTTGTTGAAAAAACAGCTACTAAAAGGGAGGCGGAGAGAGCTCGAAAAAAAACCCAGAGTAAACATTGGCGTGGCTTATGAGCGATGGAGAGAGTTACTTGACCTGAGAAACTTAAAATCGGACACTGAGATGGCTACATTTCTTATAGACAGGTAAGGAATAGTGTTATCTCTCCATGGTACATTGTGATGAATATATAAAGTGTCGGCTGGTATGGTTTTTTACAAGGCAAAGCCACGATAACCGTTACATTACGGTTCTGGAATGTAACCGTTTCAATACGGTTCTGTAGGATGTCTTGCATTGGCCCATGGTTCGTTTTATATGTTAGTTATGGTCACACGAACTGTGTGTTGACACCAAACGAGACATTTGTCGCCCGTTCGCGTTGTCGCCGAAGTTTTGTCGTGCCACAAATCATAATCTGTCACTTTGCAAGTTTTGTCGAATTTGTCGCGCCACAACACGATAACCACCATTGATTTCCTTGTCTTTACCTTTTGTGGAAGAGGGAGAGACGTCGGAGGACCCGACACAGTCTATTCATAATACTGTATTGTAATGACCACGGAAGAGGCAGTGAATGAAGTATTGATTAGACTGAGATTTATTAGATGGGCCTACCTAATAAACCGTTGGAACACACAAGACCGGAAACCATGGCAACGTCGGTAAACAAACCCTGAGACGCCCAATCCCTACGAGAGCTCCCCGCGCTACGGCCATCCGGAGGCGCACAGAGTTTTGCGCCCTGATATTATATGTACAATTATATTATATACTATTCTATATAGAGCTCCGGGAGGACGTCCGCTGACCCTACATATCACGTCCTGTGCTGCTAGGACCTGGGACATAATCGTCCCCAGAGCCATGGGCTCTCTTCTTGTACACTCTTATAATGCAAAAAAATAGCGTTAATGTAGTACAATTCATCACTTCAAAACGTCAGTATATAATATTGATGACCAGGTTACTAGCTTTAGCAGCTTATGCTAACGAATTACAGTTGCAATTAGTTTGCTATCTTGCTTGGCTGATACAGCTACCTTTCTTAGGCCTACCAGCGCAATCACAATGATTTTAAGATAACATACATATGTGAGTAAGATGTTGATGCTATATGTACTTATGTAGTTATCAGCACTAATGTTTAATTACCTCGGAATTGGACATGGTGTTTTGTCTTCCCATCAATGTAACTGAATTCACATGAACGCGCATAACTGACGTTCGGAGGGAGGAGCTACAGCAGGTAGCGCGTGGCAGAGAGAACGCAACGGAATCTCAATGGCTGTTTTCTCCCAAATCGCCCACCCTAGCTTTAAGTTCTGCAGGCAAAGGTTTACTAACTATTCCTGATCACGGCTTGCTAATGAAGGGAACAGGTCTTTTTCTGTGTTAGCCACAAAGCTTTGGAATGGATTGCCTGAGCAAATAACGTTAGCTGATTCAGTGACATCTTTTCCCTCCTTAAGACTCACCTCTACCGCAAAGCCTGAGTATCTTTAAGTGAAAATGTTATTTTTTATGTTTTGCCTTGTACTTTACATTTCTTGTATTTTTTGTTATATGATTGTAAAAAAAAAAGACCTGTGACACAATTGTTCTTAGACATTTATTTTTGTTTGGTTGTTTTGCCTTCTTTCTTTTTTCTATAAATCACTTTGTTGTCTAAGTCTTTGTCTGAATAACTCAAACAATAATGGTTGTGGTCAGAATGCATAAATTGTTGATTGTAGGGGGTGTTTGTTTTAATAAATGCACATCACTAGACCCATAAAAAACACACCACCTGAATTTTGGCACTAGAAAGAACAGAGGCACTATGTGTTCGGAGGGTTTTTATTCTTTAAACAATTCCAAGCTACAGGGATGAGGTTCCAAAGTGCAGGTTTAACATCAACAAATTGACTAGTGGCAAAAAAAGCATTTTTATCTGCGGGGCCGTATTTGTTTTTCCCTCATCGTTTTTTGCTTACGCTGTATGTTTGAGAACACATTCAATGTCCTTAGGTGAGACCTACATGGCAGGACAGTCGCCATAGCACCTAACCTTTGGGTCCGCAAAATTATGACTCTTGCAAGATTTCACAAGAGCCGATTGCAACAGATTGCACACATGTCAATTCTTGGCCTATGGGAAGGGGCTGTGAACTGTATATGCTCTGGTAATGGGGTCAAATGCATGGTTTTGGTTATTGATAAGCCATTGTGTATTCTAAGTAATCTATCTTTTTAGAACTCGAGGTACAAAACCCTTTTCAAAGGCTGTTTCACAATAATGTTCTATTATTGACGAGGAAAGGCCATTCAAGGTCTGATGAGGCAACATACAGTTTGGCTACGTGACAAGAAATAGTAGCTCCAGGGAAGATTTTTTTTAATTCTGAAGTTCTAAACAGTTGGACGACATCCATAATTGAATCGTCGATACATGTAAACATATTGCATCATATTACAGTCAATGGTATTTGATCTTAACAGTGCTGCGTCACTTTGCGTGTTCAGTTCTCAACTAATTGGTTTCAGAGAATATGGGCTTCCACAAACTTTGAAATATGGACAAATACAGTTGGACTTGACTTCCTCGTTACTTTCTTGACTGAATTTGCCTTTCTGTAAAACAAGTTATCGTACCTTATTATGCGTAATATATTATAGTAGTCATTGATAAAAATGTATTCCAAAAATTTGACGTATAATTTTAAAGAAATATTCGAATATATAATATTAGAAATATCAACATTTATTTTTTTGAAGATATTTGAAGCATTCCATATAGTGTTCTTCATGGTGGAGTTATTTCATGGTTTTGGATTTTTTGATCAGATTGTTCTTAGCCAGAGTGATCCAATGTGATTGAAGTGGACGGAATTGTGGTCAGATAGATAGCTGACGAGATATATAGATAGGTAGAGTCACACTCTCATTGGCCCCTTACAGCTCAAACAAGTCTGATGAAGCCACATGCAGTTGTTGACAACTTCATCCACCATCCTATTGTGTCTCAGCTTCAGGCCTGTACTGTCATCAGCTTTAACTACATCCTGTAGTTATTCGACTTCTTCATCCTGAAACTGCCTACATAAAGCTTTGAGCGCCAGTGTGGCGCAGAAAAAACAATTATGATCAAGTTTAGCCAGACAATTAATATGAAGTTATGCATGACTAAACATTTGAATATTTATCCAGTGCAGTGTATTAAAGAGACAGTCGGCTGTCTCTGTCTCTGTCCCTCTCTCTCTCTCTCCCTCTCCCTCTCCCTCTCCCTCCCTCCCTCCTGCACTAGACAGAGAACTACATTACGTTTTAATGGACTGTGTTTGGACGACATCCAAAATATTTTTCACATAAAGCCGTGAAATGATTTACACAAAGCATGGCTAGCATGGTGGAATCTGAACATGTGGGCACTGAACAGGGCAGTAGGCGACGTTGTTCTGCTTAATGGCTCTGGTGTGCTGATGGTGAATTAGCCTTCTTGATTACAGATTACATCTATGTTCTGAGCTAAGTTTTCTTCAGAGGGACGGTTGACCTACCCTGCAGAGATTTTCACAGTCAACCCAATGGGGAAATGTACTTTGAGATAAACTCATGAAACCAAAAAAAGTTTGCCCTCTAATAGCTTTAATTACCAAGGAAATTGCACTGCATTGATCTCAGTTTAAGAGCCTCCAAAATCAAACAACGGAAATCCTTGTATAGAATAAAATAATTGATTATACAATCAGGCATTAGTATAACCTACTTGTTGTTCTCGCATCAAGCAGGGCTTTTGGGTGTTAGATGCTGTGGGATGTGACTCACCTCCCATTTAACATTGATTTGCCTCGACCCCCCTCGGGTCGATCAAGTGCCACCTGATGTTTTCCTATGTTATCTGTGCTGTTACTATGTAATATGCACAGTACTTTCTATATTTTATTGTGTATTGTTATGTACTGTATGATGGTTTTATCTACGATGTGAAGCACTCTGTGTATTCGTACTGAGAAGGGTGCTATACAAATAAAGTACTTACTTACTTACTATGCTATAGCAGAGCTTCTGGGAGGTGGGGGGCACAGTAATGCATGGGTGGGCGTTATGACTATATATCTTTCTATGTTTGCCTTTGGTGTGCTGCTACTGAGTCTATATTTTGTATATCTTTTCCACCGCGAACATCATGCACTAATGTTTTGCGGGGGGTTCAGTGGAAGTTTACCCAGGCTCACAGAGTCGTCATGGGTCAACATTCCAAAGAGGGAAAACAGGTCACAACACAAGACATGCTATTCACATAATGGCTTAACATAGCAGATTCCTAGCATTACCAAACTGTTTATCACTGAGGGCTTTGTTTTGCATTGCTGGAATGGAAAAGTACGTTTATTTAAGAGGGCTGGGAAAAAAAATGTAAAGGGCAAAGAAGATTTCGGCTCCGCTCCAGACGAAAGGTTCTTTCGTCTGGAGCGCTGGCGTATTTCCACGTGACTCATCAGACGGACGGGAAACCCAACATGCAATTAATTGTCCAGAACCGTTACCTGTTGTTAGGGCTTTGTGGATCACACTTAGCGTTGCCGGTTTGGCTCTGAGCCAATGCATTTGCCGTTGGGTGAGTGAATCAACCGCCGCTGATTGATTCAACGATGGTTGATTCACTGGGCCGCGGGGGATTTACACCAACCAGCGCGGCTGGTTGGTGACCTGGGTTGAACCCTTCTGACTGCCCCCCAACCCCCTCTACCCCCTCTACCCACGAACACACCCCCTCTACCCTGATACACACACACACACACACACACACACACACACACACACACACACACACACACACACACACACACACACACACACACACACACACACACACACAGGCCATATCGACAGCCTGATTGTAAAACTTGAATATAACAGCTTTTTATCACCTTTTTCGAGCAATATATTTGCTAAATAGGGTCTCATTAGGGTAGGCTCACACAAATATAAACACACACACACACACACACACACACACACACAACCACACACAAACATACACACACACAGTGTCTTGGTGTAGCGCAAAGGGCTAAAGAAGTCTCCCTATCAGAGAGCTTAGTGGGGAAACAGAAGAAGGGAATTCTATAAAAACAACCGCCGAATTCAGTTATTGGAAGCAACTGAAGTTTTGAGGAATCTGTTTTTCATTTTTCATACTTTTCGAGGAAAAATCTTGAGAGAGCGGCGTCTCAGCTGCTGGTCTCGTCTCATCTCACACCATAAAACTCAGCAACGTAAAACTGCCAGACTCCCGCATGGCAACTTTTATCTCCGCTTTTACAGGTTTGGGGGAAAAGAAAGACCTCAGTATGGACCGGCCAAACTGCTATCTGTTTTTCTTGTGAAGTTGTGAACACTATAAATGATGGACGGGCATCAACCTGAAAAACACAGTCGGGGATATACGTGCATATACGTGGATACACGCACGCACGCACGCACGCACGCACGCACACACACACACACACACACACACACACACACACACACACACACACACACACACACACACATACACATACACACACTTACTTACGTGCCCCACGAACACACACACATAAAAATGCACATACGTACACACACATGCACACACAAACAAACACACACACACGCGCGAGCGCACACACACAGAAACACACACAGACACACACACCATATGTAGCACTGTGTTTTACAAGCTTATGCAATTCACTCACTTACCAACGCTCAACCTCTGACACGTTTGACCCTTGCCCTATGCCCTAGAAAGGGGGAAAAGCACATGTCCTTGTTCTATCATAGAAGGGCAGCTTGTTTGCATGCGTTTCTACGATAGGACACATAAACAACAGCCTGGAAACGCCGTCCTTGACTTAATATCCTGCACACTAAGGAGGCTTTGTGGTACACTCTGACTTTGCCCCCACACACACACACAGACACACACACGCACACACAAACACACACACAGATCACACCCGCACATTTACACAAACATGTCTCCAATGAAATATGACCCCCGTTCTTGTGTTATTGTCACCCTCTTGTAGATGTCAGTCATCTGAACAGCCGCCCAGACAGGCGTCGGTTGATATGAGAAGAGAAATAGTGGTAAGAGGTGGTGCTGGAGGTGGGGGGGGGGACGGTACAATATAATAGTGCAGTGTGGGCTGCCATGATTGCTTAACCATCCCGCAAAGTTTCCCCCCCCACTCCACTGCAGAGAGGAGGTCATGCCGGGACAGGGAGAGCCTGACCTGGTTCTGGTGGCGGAGGAGTACAGGAAAGGGGAAGGGCAAGGCATCTCAGAGGTCGGAACACGCCGGACAAAAACAATGTCCGCCGAACCGACAGGGTGCGAGGTGTCAAAATGAAAACGTTTCGATTGAACAGTCGCGACCCGGGCTTCGACCCGGGGATAGGATGTGACCAGGAACAACCACATTGATAATGTCAGCATGGTCGGTCTTTGTGTTCTATGGAAGAGCACAGGGCGGTACGGACCAAAGAGTAGATACCGCTCGTTGCCAGTGCTATGTTCAGTTCCCGTCATTTTTTTGTCTCGATTGAACTGCTGCTCAAAGATTTGGCTCTCACATTTTTGTGAGTCCCATCGATTGTGTGGGATTTGGGTTTCTTTATTGTCGTATTCTCCAATCCCTTGCCCCCATCACCCCTCAACACCCTCTCACTTCCACACCCTATTTCCTCCCCCAAATTGGCACCCACGTATCGCGTTACACAGCGTTGTCATTGTGTGACCACAGAGAGGAACGCCAAGAGGTGAACCGACTGCCTGGTGCTGATTAACTTCCTGATAATATTGCATAATATGGTTGTTGATTTTTTCTTTTTTTAACATCCATCAAATAGCGCATATCACTCATTCTGGGAAGACTTTGAAGCCACATGTTCCCAATCTCCTCGCAATTAGTGCTCTGTGTATTCAAGTGTGGACAAAAAGTTCCAAGGATACATAAACAGACCCGGTCTTGCCGCGGGGTTGCAATTAATCAAGTAAATGCTGTTTATGTGTAAAAAAGCAAAATGTAAGTTTCAAATAATTCGAATTTGTTTTGCCTTTGTATTTATTGATATTATCAACTATGGCGATTCAATCATATGATTAAACAGATGCTTTTAGTGCGTGTTAAATTTCAAAAGGTACAAGTTTTTTGCTTTTAAAACTGCTTTACAAATAAAGGTTGCTTTTGTTACAGTTAGCCTACTATTAGAAATGGTTCTATAATTGTTTTGTTCAAATGACCCCAACTAGTAGGAGTAGAAATAATTCTTTATCAAGAAGCGATCTAAAATACATCCTTTCTGAAAACAGGCACACAATTGTTGTTTTCCCCAAGAGTGAGAAAAAGACTACAGACCAGACTAATAATATTGCGTAAAGCATATAATGTTCAGTGCACAAGCTCCGTGAACCATACGGGTTTAGGCCACAGCGGGCTTAAACCAACAGGAATGCATGTATTATCCCAATAGGTCAGGAAAAGCCCCTTTTATTGGGTCACCTTAACAGGGATTATTTAGCATTTTAATTCTTATAAACTGGGGTTAATCTGAGAGCCATCAATCCATGGAGTAGAACTTCCAACCCAGTCTCACGGAAATACGTGACACTGTCACGTCTCGTCATTTAATCTATTCATTCGTGATCTGGGACACATCATTTCAATAAATTTCAAACTCATTCTAAAATGAAGAGATGAAGCAGCTACCTTTTTTTTCCGTCGCGGTTTGCCTACAGAGCAGCGCACCTGCATTAAATATATCCTTGAATGGTCACAATTTCTCAATTTTTGGCACGAAAAATTGAAATTACGTGTCCCAGATCACGAATGAATAGATTAAATGATGTGACGGTGTCACATATTTCCATGAGACTGGGTTCGAAGTTCATAAATTGTGTGACTGAAATGGACATTTGGACACAAGTAGCATTTACATTCGCCAAACCCATCAGGGTTAATCTGCCTAATAACAAATAAAGATATATCAATACAGTTTAACACAAAGTCACATGTTAAAACAGACTTTATCTCGTGAGTTAAGACTAAAAACCGCTTGTACAACAATGAGCCGCGAGTGGGAGTCAAGATTATTCTCCTTGACATTGTCCTTTTACGTGAGCAAATGCCCCATATAAATCCTGCAATTTTTATGGAAAGATATATATGGGTTATAATCAACAACCATGTCACCCATAAATTATTTATAGTACCTTTTAATGAACAGTGAAAACCATTGATGGTTGAACACACACAGTGTCAGGAGGCAACGTGCTACGTCACTTTAAGTGCAGCATATGGAACCCCTTCATGGTCGTCATGTTTGATGAATGCCCAGGTGCTGAGAATAGTTCATATCTCAAATTCCTCTGCTCGTCCACCAAAGGGGCCTGCCGCAGGGTCTTCTGCACATTTCCCACGTACACAGGGTTCCTATTGGTTATCTAAATGAACGTGGTGAAACATGTGGTCGTCGCTTAAAGTGTGTGATTGCGTTGTTTTGTCCGAGTTGAAGGCACGCTTGCACTCGCGGGGTCTTTAACATAGAGGGCGCTTTAGCTGCCGGTAAGATTTTAAATTTGTAGGAGTCCCACAAATCAAACTTTATATTAATATCAGAATTAAGATGAATACATAAATAACTAATGTCTAACGTCTGATTGCTGACCAGCTGGAGTCTGGTTGAACGGGCATTACACTTTGTTTTTCTTCATATTTGTTGGTTTCATATTTGTTATTTTCATATTTGTTTTTTCACATTTGTTATTTTCGTATTTGTTGGTTTCATATTTGTTGGTTTTTATATTTGTTGGTTACATATTTGTTTATTTCATATTTGTTTGCTTCATATTTGTTGGTTACATATTTGTTTATTTCATATTTGTTTGCTTCATATTTGTTTGCTTCATATTTGTTTGCTTCATATTTGTTGATTCCATATTTGCTTCGACCAACATGTTTGCTGGTGATCTGGAAGGGCGTACTTGGGCAGCACAAAGCCGGTTCCTGGTTTCCGGCCCAGGCTGCCGTCTTCCAGCAGAACTTTGGCTATAGCACAGTAGGACTGCTTGATCAAAGAGTTGGGGTTACTCATTGACACAGGGCACAAACCATACCATTATGTAGGCATGTAGCATGTTCCCATCGGTCGCACCTGCAGTACAATGCAATCATTCAGTAACAGTCTAGACTACCCCTTCTATTAAGTATACTATCTCCGTGCACTTATCTGCCCATGTCTCAAGACCAAAGTTTCATGTTTATGCCTTCAGAAGGTTAATGTTTACACGCTGGACATGTGGTGTCATGTAGGATTTACGAGAAGTGGAGGTGATTATATTCGAGCGAACATACACGTGTCCATGTAAAACCTTTCACAGCTCACCATCGTGAAATGAACTGTAGGGGATTATATTCAAGCAAACATAAAAAAGTACACGTATAACCTACGTCCTAACTCACCATCATGACAGCAGATGCATGATTATGCAAACTTTGTGTTCATGTTAAGTGCCCCCCGTATGAAAACGTGCATGCAACTTTTTTATCTTAGACTGGCTGGAACATGTAAATGTTCCATCCAATCTAAGATAAAAACGCTGTTGGCAATAAAGAAACCACAGCGCGGGGTCGTGTCCTCAGATTGGGCCGAAATGGATGACGTGAATGTCAAACGTGGGGGGAGAGAGGCAGATAAGGGAGCGCAGAAGTTTACATGTACAATGGAACGTTGTGTACAATTGGTAGCATCAACAAAAACAGGTTTTTGAAAGCATGCTTTTAGCATAAAAGCCCTTAGTCCTTCCCTTGTTTTTAATCGAGGCAGGTTCCAGGCATAGTGATTTACTATTGAGCAATATAAAGAATTCTGTATTCCAGTCCACATACTTTAATTGCTGAACAAATACCCACAATGCCAAATACACGCCGCCCCCCCCACACACACACACAAATACACACACACACACTTACAAGCACACAGACATACACTCTCATACACACAAACGCAAAACCACACACACAGTTAACGTTATCCTAGATTTCTCGTGAGTTGTGTGTTACTGTGTGTTACTGAAACGAGGATCCTCCAGCCGGAGGTAGTTTTTGAGCAACTTATCTTTGGAGAGAGCGAGAGACAAGATGGAGGGGAAGGGGGTCACACTATAGAGAGAGAGGAAAAGGGATAACAGGGGAGACAAGGAGAGAGAGAGGGAAAAAAGAGAGAGAGAGAGAGAGAGAGAGAGAGAGAGAGAGAGAGAGAGAGAGAGAGAGAGAGAGAGAGAAGAGAGAGAGAGAGAGAGAACAGGAGGAGAGAAGAGAGAGAGAGAGAGAGAGAGAGAGAGAGAGAGAGAGAGAGAGAGAGAGAGAGAGAGAGAGAGAGAGAGAGAGAGAGAGAGAGAGAGAGAGAGAGAGAGCGAGAGAGGACCTGAAAAGGGAGGGTGAGAAAGCAGAGCATATGAGGACACGTGCACTCAGAGGAGGTCATGAGTAGAAGACTTCTAGGACAGCAGAAGGGAGAAGGGGAGGGTGGGTGAGTGTGGGTGGAGGGGAGGGAGCGACAGAGAGCGAGAAGGAGAGGCGATGAGCGGGAACCGTAAGAAGGCCATAACTCAACCGATTTCTCCCCGAGCGGCCATTACTTCACTGTTGACTCGTGTTTTCTTCAGTGTGTCTGAGGACCACCTTGCGCGCGGAACACTTTTATTTTAATGTTTTACTGCGGTACTCTTACCTGATATTTTCTTTCCGCCATTGTCCACTGGCCATGGCCTCCTTTGCAGTCGTATTTATGTATGAAGGGTCAGCCGGCATTCCTGGCTCACCCACTTCATGTGAATTTATAGATTTAATCCCATACATGAAGTGGTCCGTGAAAGACCCTGATGTAAATCTAAGGGGGTACGCCTGAAGTCAAAGGTATGGGAACCACTGCCCTGGCCCCTGGAACGTGAGCCATTACATAATGTCCAACAGTTCACTCCATCTCTGAACACCATCACCGGGCTGGCAATGAGAGAATTATTTAGTCTGGCTGACCCTGAGTTCCAGCAGTACATCTGGCCTTCGCTGCTCCTGGTTCTAGAACATTCTCTAACGTTTGCTTTGACTCCCAGTGCCAGTTTCATAGTGTTGTAGTTTGGCACTGTGCAGTGGCGTTTCTACGTCCAGTTACGCCCCGGGCAAAACTGGACTGAAGTCTGTAGGGTCACGAGGGTCCGTAGGTTTGTATCGTGACCTTACGGACTTCAGTGGGGGTTTCATTCCGTCTGGGCACAGCACCTTCTCAACGAGCAGGTGCGCCTGCAGCCAGAGGGGGCGCCAAAACACCAATTCCTCACACAATGTTTTGTACTTCATTGAAAACCGCTACGCAGCGCGTTTTTTTTTTTTTCTGCTCGTGGCGCCCCCCATGTGATTTGGCGCCCCCCACAAATATGGCGCCCCGGGCGGCTGCCTGGTTCGCCCGTACCTAAAACCGCCACTGGCACCGTGTGTGTGTGTGTGTGTGTGTGTGTGTGTGTGTGTGTGTGTGTGTGTGTGTGTGTGTGTGTGTGTGCGTGTGTGCGTGTGTGTTTGTGTGAGTGTGTGTGTGTGTGTGTGAAATGCAGTTAGCTTGTGGGAGAGCGGACCGGGCAACAGGTGAACTGAGGACACATTGCTAATGAGTTAGCACTTGAAGGATTAGCACATCAAGCCTATAATCACATCATATGATAGTCACACACATACACACACACACACACACACACACACACACACACACACACACACACACACACACACACACACGCGCGCGCGCATGCACTTGCGCACACCCAAATTTAATTCTCACAAAAACACATGCCTGTGTGAGCATCAACACACGCACACAAACATAGACAGACAGACAATAACACATGAACAAGACAACAAGACAACACTGCACGGACACAAACACAGATAGACACACATGCACATGAAAGCACACGCATGCATGTTTTCAATAAAGAGGACTCGTTCAAGACAATCAAGGTGTTTAACAATACATTACAATACGCTGTTATACGTTATGTTCAGTCAAACGCATGTTAGTCAAATAATATTGTTTTTCAACGTACTTCACGGCAGGATCCTCTATATTGCGGGTCTTTGACTTCGATCGCCTTGGAACAATTCAGGTAAACCGTGAATGCCTCTTACGGCGAAAAGCTGCGTCTTACCCACCGACTGAGCATAGGGGGGCCAGAGTGTGTTAGTGAGTGAGTCGTGCGCGAGTGAGTTGAGGCTTTGTGCAAAAAAAATTTGCCTAAGTCAAACTCCCTCACTCACTACACCAAAATAACACATTGAGTTACCGACACAGCCACGAAGCCCCACTATCCTCCGCATGGTCCAATGTCCATCCGTTCCGGTCTGAAGGAAGAAACAGATGTTTCTTTACGTACTGCTTACAATCTCTCCCGTGACACAAGAAAAAAGCCGTAAAAAGAAGAGTCAAAGACAGCTCAGGACGTGGCTGACTCTTTACAGGTGTATGAGGTATACATTTGTAAATCATCTATATTCACAACTCGGTGCAACAGAAGCCCAACAGCACGGCTTTTAAATGTGACACCAGAAAAAGGTTATCTGTAGAGTATGGAACAGTTAGTGGCTCTAATTACCTCACCTTGTAAACAGAGCCATGTACTTACTGTGGAAAACACCCTTTGGGGATACACCAACCAGCAGTAGTTATGGAAGCCGTGTTTATGTCTCTTTCTGTGATGTATGCCCGTGCATTGGCACGCCGGGTCTATTAAGTTCTGCCACTCATCTCTGTTGGTCCTCAACAGAAGATAAAGAGAACTGCAGTTGCTGATAATCTCCATCATCTCAGTGCTGATAAGTGCCTGCATAATTTGAAAATAACAAGCGTAAAGGCCAGTAGTAGAGGGGTACAAACTGCGATGAATATGTTCAAGATCATCGTCACATTATAAAGAACATAGTCAGGTAAACAAACACAAACACTTGATTTAAAGGGGCAGTAGGATTTAGGCCAAATGAATCCCCCACCCCCCAAGCCTTGCCCCAAAGATTTTGATAGAGAAAGAATTGAACATGTCCTCCCTAGAGGCGTATGTTCTTGGTGGGCTACATGGCGGTCTCTATGGAAGACGACCCGCTCCCCATAAATTTTAAGGGCTCATTCCAAGGTAAGAAGAAACCACGTGATTCTGCGGTCCATTTGAGAATGTAGTCACTTCTTTTTTATTTGGCAGTTGGTTTAAATACGAGTGCAATGGTTGCGTAAAGAGGAGAGTTGTCTCATAGTCCTATTTCCAAAATAGACTGAAATAAAATACCCTGCAATCTCTCTCTCTCTCTCTCTCTCTCTCTCTCTCTCTCTCTCTCTCTCTCTCTCTCTCTCTCTCTCTCTCTCTCTCTCTCTCTCTCTCTCTCTCTCTCTCTCTCTCTCTCTCTCTCTGTCTCTGTCTCTCTCTCTCTCTCTCTCTCTCTCTCTCTCTCTCTGTCTCCTGCTCTCTCTGTCTCTGTCTCTGTCTCTGTCTCTCTGTCTCCTCTCTGTCTCTGTCTCTGTCTCTGTCCTGTCTCTCTCTGTCTCTCTCTCTCTCTCTCTCTCTCTCTCTCTCTCTCTCTCCCTCTCCCTCTCCCTCTCTCTCTTGTGCTGTCTCCTTGTTTCTCCCTGACTGAAAATAATGTGCACCTCTTTATCTGTTTTTTTTGGTTGTATTTGTTTATGTGTCACAGGTGCTGGCGAGTGTGTCTTTCTCAGTATTCCTCCTTGCCAAGTTCCAATTTATGGTGTGAATGTTTGTGCACGTATTTTGTTTCCCATTCATTCAAGGCGTACCGGAATGGGGAATGTTCTCAGTGTGTGACGCACACAAGTATCCAGAACAAATTGAATGTAATGCAATGCATCCCACTCTATGCTCGTTCAGTGTTTGTTGAAGGGCACACACACACTTCAAAGATAGGAAGAAAACACAGCATTGTGTCCACACACACGTACACCAGCCAGACAGCAAAAAAATAATGATTTTATTTGGTTTCATCATTTTCTCTTCCCAGTTCCATCAGTAAGAGTGTGATTCATAAAAACGTGTTGCTATTTTATGATGTAAGCCTGGTTCTTTCAAAAACTGCAGCATCAGCAAGGCACTGCTCCAAAACTCCTCCATTGTTGTTTTCAATTATAACATGACATTAAATCGTTTTAGCTGACACCTTATTCCAGAACCACTCACAATAAGTGCATTCAACAATGAAGATGCAAATGGGAACATACAAGTCAGTCATCAAGTGCTACAATTAATAGACAACATATCAAGAATATATATATATATACATATATAGATAAATATAGAATTGCATTGTAAAAAAAAAAGAGGATGGGCCAAAAGCCAGTCCGAACAGAGGAGTTTTCAGCCTGCGGCAGAGGATGGGTAGGCTTCAGCTGTCCTGAGGTCAGTGAGGAGCTCGTTCCAGCATAGCGGAGCCAGGACAGCAAACAGTCTTTTTGTTGAGCGGCTGCTGGGGTCCGTATGTAGAGAGGGAGAAGCAGGCCGCTTGGCAATGTAGTTGACAGGCTTGGGCGTAGCGTTTGGTGTTTGCATGTGTCCTGGATTATTATTTGTTGTATTCAGCAGTGGGTTGCGTCACATTCATTCAGATTCTAATTTGTTGTAAACAGAGATCCTTTCTTTATCGAGCGCCATCGTTTTGTGGTAATGCTTTATTTTCAAATAATTGATTTACCTATTCACCTACCTTGAGGCTAGTCTCAGATCCAGAAATTCGACAATGCGACAGCTGAACCTTGGGGCGGGGGGTGGGGGGGGGGACCACACAGTGCCTTGGCTGCAAACCAGGAAGTGTGAAGCGCGGAGTTACGCAATGTTTCCTGTTTTGTTACGGAGAGATTCTTCTAAAGATGAACTAATTCTCGAGCGTGAGAAGACAATTTAGTTAATCAAATTCTGTATCGGCCAGGCTACTCCCCTGGTCTGGCTTCAAACCACTTACGACACTTTGTCGCGAGTCGTTAGGTGTCCGGAACATTTTAGCTTGACCTGATACCGTAGCGTTATCTACGCTACGGTTTGCCAGCGCTGGCCGAGTTTGCTATCTGTGTGGGCCAAGGAGGGATTTTGACAATGGTAAGAGGATGCTGTCATTTAAGTCATCAGTCCTCAGCTGCATCCAGGCCAGTTGTTAGACCTGGGCATTCAAGTCTTTAGCCCCGGATCTTATGAGAACAGCCCTGGATTCTTGGCTTCCAAAAAATATTAAAAAACATAATAATGATAAAAAATAGCCCTGTAGAGTAGACTTTTATGTTGTTGCATCACCAGCAGCCGCAGAGACAACATTGTAGCCAGTGAAAACCGCAAAATTCTGACGTGTCCGTAGATGGGCAGATTTAGAATAATTTGTTGCAAAAGGTCGCTAATTCACCGTCGGTATTCTTTCTTCTGTATGCATAGGGACTCACGTCGATATTGCTACTTTAGGCTGCTCTAGTTTGCAGAGATTCAGGAGACCCGCAGTGAATTCAGCCCCGGTCCACTTGACATCGAATAGGTGCATTGTTCATTAGGCTAAAGGCTATTCTCATGTCTCATTTTGGCTGCTGATGTATGTGGTGAACTTTCCTATCCTTAACATAAACATTAACCTACTCAGTAGGCCTACCCCGACGTGAGTCAGACACTATTGGTCTTTCCTTTCCTTCTAAATCTGCGTTACAATTGCATGTTCATCAGCCCGATTCTCCAATTTTCTGGGGGGAGAAACACCCGAACACCCGACTTAAAATGACTTCGGGGCTACAGCCCCAATTGTTTTCAATTGCTAGTGACGCCCCTGGCTGCATCTGATATTAATAATCAGCAATATCACGTTTGCTGTGGTTCCACCGGTACCATTGATTCCAGTAGGGACCCATTTCATGTAATGTGCGTCTTCTGATTGCGAAAAGCAACATGGTTGTTCGAAAGAATTCTTACGGGAATGAACATGAAGCATAGCGTTCACCTAGATTCGAGCTTGTCTACTATCAGACTTTTGGCTGACACAGCCAGGCTGAAAATCTGGATCAACAGGAGCTTTCAAATCAGACTTGGGATTTGAATCTTAAGTCTGATTTGTGGGGCAACCCTGAGACTATTTTCCTGTGTTAAGTATTTATAGTCTGGGCCGGAGAGGGGCAGAGGAATTGTCTGGGCTATTTCAGCTGAACTGATAAGGCTTATTGCTGACTCTTTCAAATTAGGCTTTGCTGTGATTACTCTTATTGGCCCCTCTCGCCCGCTCTCTCTTTCTTGGCTCTAACTCTCTCTCTTGGCGCTCTCTCTCCCGCACACTATCTCGTTCACACTCTCTCTCTCTCTCTCTCTCTCTCTCTCTCTCTCTCTCTCTCTCTCTCTCTTGCTCTTTCTCCCTCTCTTGCTCTCTCTTCTCCCTCTCTCTCTCTCTCTCTCTCTCCCGCACACTATCTCGTTCACACTCTCTCTCTCTCCTCCCAGGGTTACCTCTCTCTCTCTCTCTCTCTCTCTCTCTCTCCCCTCTCTCTCTCTCTCTTGCTCTTTCTCCCTCTCATTGCTCTCTCTCTTCTCCCTCTCTCTCTTGCTCTCTCTCCCCCTCTCTCTCTCCCGCTCTCTTGTTTTTTCCCTCTCCCTCTCTCCTCCCAGGGTTACCTGAGGTAACGTCTGTCACGTGCCAGGACTTAAGCAGAACAAAGACCTTGATCCGATGATCTCATCTCCTGTCGATTTCCATCGACTCAATCATTTAGAAACTAACACCACGCGCTTTAAAACAAATCAATCGTGGCCAATACAATGAGATAGCACTCCCAGAGCTGCACGTGTCTTTAATTCTTTCCTCCTGTTGTCTTCTAATACTGTCTCATTTTCAGCCGAGTCCCGACAGCATTTAACAATACCAAGCGTATAATCAGGCAGGACGTAATTGGATGGCTCACACAGAAGAGGGGCACCTTCTCTTCCTTACTTGCAGTTTTTTTCCGTTATTGCTCTTTCGTAATAACAGAGTGCCATTGAGGTTGTCCGCATTATTTCTGCGTTTGTTGCGTAGGTGTTCCTACCGCCAGCGCTAGTACCACCCAAGTCCTGTCTGTGCCCTACTTTTCCTCCCTTTGTGTGGTGACCCATTCGCGAGAAAGCAAGGCTCCACAACAAGGCCGAGTGTGCGAGAGGGCACACTCGTATAACAGGAGCGATCGCGTAACAGTCTGCCACACATAACACTGCCGAGCGGGCTAAGTCTTTGGCTTACCCGTGTCTACTGTTCATAACCAATCGCCGTTCTTTATCCTTTTTTGGAGAACCGGTTTTGTGTCCGTACAATGCATAAATACACAGAGTTGAGAGGGGATTTGATCGTCTTGCAATTTGACAAACCCCTGCCGGGGTTAGGTCTGGGGTACTTTGGCGGCGGCGTAGCTAAAGTGGTCGTTTTGTAATCAACGCTCCCATGCTTTTGCCACATATCGAATCTCCCTAAGCCAATGCTAATTCATCCTCCATGCGTGCAACTGGGCGGGCTGAGATGGATGCGAACAGCTTTGCACGTCTGCACTGCGGGCTGCAAATAGCAGCTTCCCCCCGTTCTGTCTCTCTTCACCCCCCCGCCCTCCTTCTCATCAAGCATAACAATCCAAATCGTATCACCTCAGTTCCCTGAGTGCTCTCCCTCCAGCATGGGCTGATTGGCCCTGATGGGTTTATCCTTTGAACTCTACAGTTCCACACCTCGAATGGTCCTGGTCTGTCTCGCTCCACCACAGTCTGCTTCTCTAGTGTCAATCAGGTTTGCATTGTGAATGACCGTGACATATTCAATAGACGTGCTAATGTGGGTGGGTGTGTGTGTGTGTGTGTGTGTGTGTGTGTGTGTGTGTGTGTGTGTGTGTGTGTGTGTGTGTGTGTGTGTGTGTGTGTGTGTGTGTGTGTGTGATGTGCAGTGTATGTGTGTGTGTGTGCGTGTGTGATGTGCTGTGTGTGTTTGTGTATGTATGTGCTGTTCTGTACTCTGCTGTGTGTGTTTGTGTTTATGTGTCTCTGTATCCATTTTACATGTGCTGATATCTGCTGTGTGTGTTCGTGCGTTTGCATGTGTTTGTATGTGTGTGTGTGTGTGTGTGTGTGTGTGTGTGAATATGCATGTGCTGTGTGTGTGTGTGTGTGTGTGTGTTTGTGTGTGCGTGTGGATATGTATTGGTTTGTGTGTGTGTATGTTGTGTGTTTGTGTGTGTATTTCCGTGTATCCACGCCTGCCCTGGGAAAAAACAACAACTACACAAAGTAAATCCAACAAGCTGGAGACCTGGATTTGCAGTCCCTCCCCGTGCCTGGATCCCGGCCTATCACTGGCAGGCAGTCCAGGCCTGCAGGCCGTCAGCTCTACTCATCTTGTCACACACCTGCTCGGCTGCCTTCCCTGCCAAACCAAGTCCGTTCCCAGTGGGCCCCCCCCCCCCCCCCAGACCGCGGGCAGCGCTCCCATGCCACCCCAGCAACCTCAAATACTCCCTGACCTCAAACGAACCCCCCCCCCCACCTTTCCCCGCTTTAAACCCGCAGTTCCAACCTCCCCCGTTTACCCCCAAACTGCCCCCACCACCCCCAGCGTCCTCTGCCTCTCCTCTCTCCTTCCACACCGACCAAAGTGCATGCTGGGATTAATATATAATATATATATATATATATATATTTATATTATATTTTAATGCTTTTATGTGTACTCCGGGGCCTTCGCCCGCCTCTCTCCTCCCCAGCTGTTGAGGCTGGGTTTTTAATCCACTGCATTGGATTCGGTTGGGTGGGTGGGTGGGGATAGCAAGCCATGGGGAAAGATTGGAGCAAGAAAAGAGATGAAGGGGGAGAGGGAGAGAGGGAGAGGAGAGGGGGAGGGAGAGGAGGGGGAGGGAGAGAGAGAGAGAGGGG
>OLKM01001056.1:55285-67785 GCA_900291075.1 Melanogrammus aeglefinus
CTGGGTGCCTGGTTTGGCCGTGTGCAGTCCCAGAACATGCTGAAGGGAATTCATCTCCTAGCCGGGCTGCAGAATGCCTTGGCCATATCCCAAGACTTTCTTCCCCTTATCCCTTGATCCCTCAAGTTCCGAAGTTCCAGCGCAATTAAGGAGCAATGTGGCATTGGGACATATCGGGATTGCTGAGCTGCTTCGGAGTCATTCAGGTGAATGTCGGGTGTCGTTGAACTGTTTAAAAACATCAACAAATCTGTACAATTGTTGCATCCTTGTTCCCCGAGGCCAGTCTCGTCTAGCATCTGGCAATCAGAACGGAGTGTACAATGGACGAATATGCATACACGTTAGACATTGCAAGGTAAAATCCTGGGAGACTTTTTGGAAAGCAGCCCGAGGGAACCCCACAATGCATGCATCCTAAGACATGATCCAGGGGAAGTTGCGAGGGTATAGAGGCTCTGGAAGATAGGGCATGGGAACGAGTTACGAGGGACAGTTTTTTCGCTCGCTGAAGTTGCTAAGGGAATGTTACAAGTGCAAGTCGCTTGGGAAAGCAAGCTTGCATTGCTTCTAGTGAAAGTTGTTTGTTTGTTAAAAGGGACAGTGATTCAGCGCTGGCCGTGATTCCCTGAATAAACCTCATTTGGATTAAGAAGGTAGGATCTGATTCTGACAGATGGACAAATCAGTACGGTACAAACTTAATACACAAAGGCGATACATTGAGGTATCTTCTGACTGCAATCAATCTGAGCACCTCACATTGATTCTCTGAGGGCCATGTGATGCTAATGAGACGCAGTTACTCAATTTTTCATCACTTATACCCTCTCTCCCAGACAAGTGTGCAAAACACTTCTAATGAGAATGTATGTCGCGTTTAATGCTGAATTTCACACCCTTCACGGTAAAACCCCATGTTTACCATCGTTGTCTTTACGATCCGAAAAAAGCTAGACGGGAAATTCCAGTTGACCTGGCGAAGGCACGCTGAACCTCGGGGCCGTCTGCGAGAAGGAGAGCTCTCGCAGAGGAGGACCGGAGTGGGTTGTCAATTATTCAACGCAGCACTGCTGAACCCTCTGGATTTTCAAAGAGCAAAGGTTGGGAGCTTTCAGGACACACAGAAACCTACAGGGAGGAGGCAGGGGGGAAACTTTAAAGGCCCTGTTTACAGCATAACGGTTGAATTCTAGCTAGGTCTAGCTAGCTATTCTAGCTCCTGAATTTCCCTCGGGATAAATAAAGTATCTATCTATCTATCTATCAATCTATCTAGGTTTCGTGTTCATATTGAAATGGTCTGACTGACACACGGTGCTGTTTTGACCGTCAAATAAATTTACTTATTATATTGTTTTATTTATTACATTATAATAGCGGAGTGTACACTCACGTCCTCTCTGTTGACACGCTACCGACTTTTCATTTCCCTTGTAACAGTGGTGAATGTTGGCTATTAGCAACTATGTTTAAAAGGAAAAGAAAGTTAATAATTATTCTTATGTTTACTTTCTTTCCTATTTAGTGCAGTGGGGGAGTAGGGGGGGAGGGGTTCTAAATCTGTATTTATTTATTTGTATTTCCCACAGTTTCACAAGCAAAACAGATGTCCCACTTGGCCCTTGACATAATGAACCCAATGTTTTGCAGTCTATTAAAAGCAATTGGGATAAAAACAGGCAATTAAAGATCAAAGGTGTTTGAAAGCAAAAACCAGGGTCCGAGAATTTGTCTGTGTGCTGTTTTTTTTTGCGTGCATCATTACGTGTAGAATTCCTGAAACGCTGGTTTTACTACGTGACAGGATTTAAGGGTACAGTGTGTCTAGTAAATGTAGGAAACACCTGGAACGCTCGCTAACTCTGGCACAAACAGAGGTTATACCGAATGCAGTGTGTGTAGGGGGGACGTGCGACGTATGGGGGGAGGGGGAGTATGGGCAGGTTGGGAGCGCACCGGATTAGTTGTGGGGGGGGGGATTGGACCTGAGTGCAGCAGGTGGCAGCACTCAGGTCCAATCAGGGAGTGTTTGTACTTACGTGCCTGCTTTGTGTTGTAGTGGGAGAAGGATTCCCGGAGAGAACGGACCCAGAGAGAGATCCACAAACGAGCGGAGAGCACGCGAGGAGATGACTCTGGAAGGACCTTGGTTATAGTTTGAATATTTGTGTTCGGTTTAAAAAAAGACAATAAAAACGTTCTCCCGCGGAGGGACGACAACTCTGCCTGCGCTCACTCCTTCCAAGCCGTTACACAGTGATATAAAATAGTCGCACTACATTGTTAAAAGACTTTTCCAACGTGTGATGCTAAACAACCCGACCAGGATTCACCCATAAAAATAACAACATTCATTTGACAGCTTTGGAGAGAGTTGAATCATAGTCGCACTGTTGGGGATTCGAAGAAGCTAGGTAGTAGACTAGAATAGACTTGGATTTACCGCAGCTGTTTGTTGTTTTTTATATTTTGGAAAGAGTATGAATATGTTATGCACCACTTGAAGCAGTAACCACCTGGCCACTAATGGTTCAGACCTAGCAGCCCTCTTCTGAGCAAAGGTAAAAGCTTTTACAGCTGTTAGTCCACCTCGAGCCCGGTTCGTCTGGGTCTTTAGGGAGACCGAGACGAACCGCAGTTCTATGATAGTGTAAAGAAGTTTAAATCATGAAAACTTCTGTGGGTCCCCAAATATATATGCATTCCGTACCAATGGACAATACACCACTCAAACAACCAATCAAATTCATTTAAAGGTGCTGTAGGAACGATGTTAAGTAATCACTTGAGTGTCGTTGTTTTAGAAATGCAATTGCCACCCGCCAGCTATTTGTGAGTGAAATGCCCTGTGAGAATGTCTGTGTATGGTAACTGGGATCCTTTCTTCTGAATGAGACAATTTGCATTTTGGACTGCTCCCGGCTCATTCCTGACTACTCAGAGACTTTATGCGCTGATTGTTTCGGTGAATCCACCTTGCCTGTCAATAGCAGATGCGTTAAATGCAACACACAATAATGGATCAACGTGTTTAGTTTAAAAATATTGCTTTCCGATGCTTTTTTGTGGTTTCCCTCTGTACAGCATTTGAATTTTAGCTATTGCACCTTTAACCCTGGCGAAAGTAGCACTACATTCAGCCAAGGTCGGTTCAGCCTGAAAGTCTCCACCAGGTGTTATTGATTTCATATCATATCCATGTGATATTGAAAGATCAGACACAATCCCTTCTGCCACTCCAAGGACCTGTTCAAACCCTGACAATGTGGGAGCTCAACCCCCATTGATTACACCAATTGAATTAGAGACAGGAGGTGAATACAGGCTCTACTGTCTAACCACTGGCGCCTTTGATTTTTTGCTGACAGTATTTACAAGCCAAGCATGATTGTCGAGATCGCAACCCTGAATATCAGGAACAATAGGAGCGCACAGTCGCTAGCTAGGGTCTGTGTGTAGGAAATCTTTTTGAAAAGAAAACCATAACGTCTATTTTTAGGGACTCAAAAGGGAACCCTGCCAAGGCATGCACACCTCACGACAATGTAGCACTTAGTTCAAATACCTGGTGCCACCCTACCGAACAATCTGACTGACCCCAGATGCACTTCAATGTCAACCCTGGCTTGTTTGTTCAAGAGGCTGAATGTGAATAATTCAGTCCTCCCTCTACTGGCTTCCTTTACTCAATGTTGGACTTTCCGGCGTGAATCCAGCGAGAATTGTCGTTCAGAGCTTATCTTATTTTTTCCCCAAAAAACAAGATATTCAGGAATCTCATCGAGGTGCATGGCAGAACACGATTCCTAGCAATGTGGCTAGGGATGCACGTAAATAAGAACCCTGCAACAAATCCACTGGTAAGAACGATGCTTATAGCAGCCGGTGGTGGAGGCTGATAAAACGAGTATTCCATGTGTCAATTGGGGTCAACTGGGGTAGCTGCAGGTTAATATTCAAGCGGAGGCGGACTGGTATGTAATACCAGTCCGCCTCCGCTGGAAGACTTCTGAATGCAGTAAGCTGTTTCTGTTTGTATGGAAAGAGGTGGGATGGGGGAAAATAGTTTTGTTATTTAAGGTGTGTTGAGTGGGTGGATTTTACATGTGTGTCGTCAGCATTTTAGTCATTGTGTGTGAGCGTTTGTTCGTGTCGGCGCACGTGCGTGTGACTCGCCATGAAATGTCTTGCTTAACGTTCCCAACAAGATGGAAGACTGATGAACAGAAATGTATTTCTGATTCTGTTGCTGGGATGGGTGAAGGATGAGACTGTAGTAATTAGCTGACGAGGTGAAAGTGTCCATTTTTCATTTCATGGTGTTTCTCACATTTCGCCTGCCAAGCGGAAGACCATGACATCTTTACTGAGCTGGAATCGTTGGGAGGGACTTTAAAGGCCCGTAAATAAATTGAATGACGGAGGGCCACACAATCGGGGGGGGGGAGAGAGAAGAGAGAGAGAGAAGAGAGAGAGAGAGGAGAGAGAGAGAGAGAGAGAGAGAGAGAGAGAGAGAGAGAGAGAGAGAGAGAGAGAGAGAGAGAGAGAGAGAGAGAGAGAGAGAGAGAGAGAGAGAGCACATAATGAAGGCTGTAACAACCACCCACAATGCAGAGTCCTCCTAGGTGAGTGTTGATGTGTTCCTGAGCAAGACCCTTAACCCTAACTGCTCCTGACGAGCTGGCTGTCGCCTTGCATGGTTGACTCTGCTGTTGGTGTGTCAATGTGTGTATTAACCAATGCAAGTCGCTTTGGATAAAAGCGTCTGCTAAATGCCCTGATTGTAATTAAGGAGGATTAGTGCAGTTATTGTGTGAGTCCAGGGGGATGAGTCTATTTTTTTCTTATAATTTGGTTTTGCCCGATGTCTTGGTTGTTGTGTGTTGGACAGATTCCCAGGACAAGCTGGCTAATGGGACACTTTTCTGGGTGTTACTCTAAAGGTACGGCCACACCAAAAGCGTTACCCGCGTATCACGCGTATAAAATCGGCAATTTTTCCATAGGGAACCATTGGTTTACGCGCGTATGAGACGCGTACACGCGTTACACGCGTATAAGCAACATTTTACTTGCGTTAGGCGCGTATGAGGCGCGTATATATACGCGCGTATATATACGCGCGTACGAGGAGTTCAAAAAATTGAACTTTTTACGCGCGTACGCACCGCAATAGCCAATCAGCGTTGAGCTTGACCCGACGTCACTGGCAGAGAGACGGAGAGGACAGAACCGCAATGGAGGACCAAAACCTCATCATTGCAGTGTGCAGCCGTCCTGTCCTGTACAACACCAGGATTGTGTTGTACAGGACAGGAACAAGAAAGAGAGGGCGTGGGTCGACGTGGCCGAGGAAACTGGCTGTCCTGGTAAGATCAGTGAATGTTTCAGCAAAAGAAAAATGGCGGCGGGGGGGGGAGTTTTGGGCGGTCTCATCTACGCGGGTTACGCGCGTATCTGACCATTTTTGACACAAAATGGTCAAGCAACATTTTAGCTGCGTTACGCGCGTACATGGTACGCGAGGTACGCGCTTGGTGTGTTCGCGGCATCAGAGCCTTGTTGTGGAGTCTGTTGCTGTCGCTTTCCTTAAGGTCGTTATAACATTTTAGGGGTCTCTTCAGAATTGTTATAACGATTGGATATCGTCCTAATTCAGCTCTGCAGGCATTATTTGGTGTTTATTATTGTTTATTATTATTTTCTCTCTCTCTCTCTATTACATATATATATTTAGATTTAGATTTATCTTTCTCCCTCTCATTTTCGGATCGAGGAATACATTTGAATAACTCATGCAGCACCACTTACAACACCAGGGCCCAAAATCAGGTTTACCCCTTCCCCAAGTTGCTCTTCACAGAGCTCTTTATAGACAGCCCGCGGCGCGAGGTTGGAGAGCAGCCAACCGACATCAAGCAACAACGCTCACAAATCCTGACGTTGGAGGTTGGGGAGATGGGGTTTATCCTTGAACAGATTGTTTCAGAACATTTGCATATTAAGGCATCATTATTGAACAGGTATTCAATCAAAGGCCGTGCGTTTGGCACTCTGGGCTCTGAAGCTCAAACACCAAATGTCTGAATTGATCCATTAGGGTTGTCCTTCATTCGGAGAGATAGCAGCCCTGCAGGCCTGCAGCGAGTTGGTTGGCATGAGAGTTTCAAGTATATCATCATGCATACAGGAATAGGAAAATGAGCCGCAGCCATCGATGCTCCAGGCTATTGTTCAAAAGACTATTGCGGAGTGTGTGTGGGTGAATGGATGGCTTGTTTAAGCAGCCTCACCTGGATCCGAGTCTGGCTAATTAGACTGTGGGGTTGTGAGAGGCTGCAAACCTGTTGTGCAGTGAGAAATAAATGTACAAAAGTTGAGCCAGCCATTGCCATACACACTATGGGTATTATTAGAAGTGTGTGTATGTGGTGTGTGTGTGCGTGTGTGTGTCAAATCAATGTGCATAGGTTAAGCCAACTTTCGCCATGCACACTGTATGTGTGTATTATTAGAAGTGTGTGTGTGTGTGTGTTTATTTGTGTGGGTCTAGTGTGTGTGTGTGTATGTGTGTGTGCATTTGTCTGTGTACACGCTCCGCAATAGTTTTGTGTGTGTGTGTGTGTGTGTGTGTGTGTGTGTGTGTGTGTGTGTGTGTGTGTGTGTGTGTGTGTGTGTGTGTGTGTGTGTGTGTGTGTGTGTGTGTGTGTGTGTGTGTGCGTGCGCGTGCGTGCGTGCGTGCGTGCGTGTGTGTGTGTGTATTGGGGCGACAGGTGTCACAGGTGAATCATCCACTGTTTGATTTGGCAATCGTTGTTCTAAAACTGAATGCAAAGTGGCCTGCTTTGCATAGGACACAAAAAACTGGATTTCTTAGTAATTTGTTTACCCAAAATTCCACTTAACCTTATTTTGTTAATTGGAATAAGAAATATTGTTAGCCGAGCAATGTGCCTAGCTGTGGGCCCACTAGTAGTTGAAGACTTTTTTAGTGAAGACATATTAATGAAATGCATAAAGATACATAACACCCAGGTCTTCACACGTAAAAAGCTCATTTACATATATGAATAGGATTCACAGATATGGCCATGCATGTATGCACAGTTCAATACATTGATTTAATGTCTGTAAGAAAATAAATATACAAGCAATTTGAATGTGTGTGTGTGTGTGTGTGTGTGTGTGTGTGTGTGTGTGTGTGTGTGTGTGTGTGTGTGTGTGTGTGTGTGTGTGTGTGTGTGTGTGTGTGTGTGCGTGTGTAATGAGCAGTCAATCTGAAACAATCGTTTCAAATTTCAAACTAGCTCCACCATTAACATATTTAGCCTACAAGATTTTGCATGTTTGTCTGTTAGATAAATGTGTCAATATAATAACACAAAGCTTATAATTATATAAACAATGATACCGTACATTCATTAAGGAAAAACTTCCCTTAGCTTAATTTGAATTAACTTAACCTATGACTTATTTGGACAACATTACAACAATGCTGTCTAACCACACAGGCAGAGGAACAATTAGCCAGGGGCTGTCGTGCAGCCAAAGAGCGGTAAAACTAGCTCCTTCATTCCTGATTCTCACTAAGCGATCGAATTAACGACACACATTGATGTCGAAATGAAATTCATGGCAATCTTGCATAGGTAATGATTCATTCTCTTGCGGTAGAATAAAAAAAAAAACGTACTTCATGTTACATCGATCATCACAATCTAACGCGGTTAACACAACAGGTTGAATAATCTGATTTGTTATCAGAACTACGATATTGGAAGATTTTTTTTTAAACACAACAAAAACAAACACCTCTCCAAACCGAGATTGTTTCAAACAAGTTGTTTCTGTCTGATTAAATAGGCCCCATATGTTCTTTGAGATAAAACGGTGTCCTCAAATGACCGGGTATGCGACGTTGTCTGTGGGCGGCCCATGCGCGCATCACATGCCTTGTAGCTGTGCACCGAGCGCCGCCTAGTGGGCACCGATGGGTATCGATCCCACTCAGAGAACCCACCCGGTGCAAATCGGTACGATTTGCTTGTAAATGCACAGCCTGTAAATATGAATTTTTCGGAGTCGTGTGTTCCTAACTTTCGTTTGGTTTTTAATTTGGGAATGGTGCATTTTTATACAAGGTAAAAGCATGATTGAACACATGCACATTAAACCATACAGCGGAGACCCCTGAAATGTCGGCTAATGCATGAAGACCACTTTACGACTGGCGTTTATTATCACAAAGCCTCTAAAAAGAACGGGCTCTGTAAAAACCCTGCCGTTAGACATTAGACTTTGATGTCTTCACATCGTTTCAAGGCAAAGGCCCAGTTCATGTTTTACTGGTTTGACAATCTCCATAATAGCACTGACCTATAGAGGTTCACTCATGTGTAGCAAATTCTAAAGGAAAGCAGGCTTAGCCATTAAGATATCTACCATGGTTTAAAAAAGAGGCCTACGGTTAGTCATATGATTGAATGGACGTGAAGCATTTCATTGGACGCAGAAATCACTGCTTAAGCCCACTGACGTCATTGAACCTTAACATAGATGCGACAAGTGTTTTTCTTTGTTGTTTCATTCAACAGAAACACTTCGGCAAGATAATTGCTTCGTTTTGCATTTTTTCCCCGTTGGATAAATAACTAGAATTTTTTTATTTTATTTTTTGATCCATAATTTATTATTTATTTTGAATGAATGGCACAAATTGCCAACAGCTGACTTCCCCAGCCTCTCGCTCCCTCTATATTTCTGCCCCCACCCACACACAGTCACGCTCTACTCTCTCTCTCTCTCTCTCTCTCTCTCTCTCTCTCTCTCTCTCTCTCTCTCTCTCTCTCTCTCTCTCTCTCTCTCTCTCTCTCTCTCTCTCTCTCTCTCTCTCTCTCTCTCTCTCTCTCCCTATATTATCTTTGAAGAAGTAGAGAGGGGAGGAGAGAGAGAGAGAGAGAGAGAGAGAGAGAGAGAGAGAGAGAGAGAGAGAGAGAGAGAGAGAGAGAGAGAGAGAGAGAGAGAGAGAGAGAGAGAGAGAGAGAGAGAGAGAGTTGACGGGAGGTAATACCCACCATGTGAGTGGGCGGCGCGAGATCCGGAGGCGTGTTTTTTCTTATTATTTTTTTATTATCCCGACGCCCGGCGTCTATAAAACGTGCGGCGGTGAGACGTCACGGAGACAGTTGTCTTCTCCTCTCCAATGAGTAAAGGTGAGTAACACACAGTATACTCGCCTTGCTTCGCCTCCCCCCTGGTCGCATCCTTCTCCCCCCCCTTCTCCCCTCCCCGTCTTCCCGCCCCTCGCCTCTCTTTCGCCCGCCCCCCCCCCCCCCCCCCCCACACTCTCCACTGGCACTGGCGCGGGGGAGTGGGGAGAGAGAGAGAGAGAGAGAGAGAGAGAGAGAGAGAGAGAGAGAGAGAGAGAGAGAGAGAGAGAGAGAGAGAGAGAGAGAGAGAGAGAGAGAGAGAGAGAGAGAGAGAGAGAGAGAGAGAGAGAGAGAGAGAGAGATGCATGTAGTGTCCGGCGGCAGTGTCCAAATGGCGCTGGCGCTGAAGCACGCCGCGCTGTGCCTGATGCTGCTGCCGCGCTTCCTGCTGGCCGCGGTCATGCTCTGGATCCTGGATTTCCTGTGCATTCCGCAAAAAAGTGCTGCTGAGGATGGGCCAGGGCGAGGGCGGCCCGGACGACCCGCCGGTGTGCGTCTCGGACTCCAACAAGATGTTCACCCTGGAGTCGCTGCGCGCCGTGTGGTACGGGCAGAAACTGGACTTTTTTAAAGCGGCGCACGTTGGCCACAGCGCGCCCAACACCGAGGTGGTGGCGCTGCAGGACCGCCAGACCCTGCGCATCCTGGACTGCATGCGGGGCAAGAGGCCGCTCATTCTGAACTTTGGCAGCTGCTCCTGACCACCGTTCATGACGCGCCTGGCCGCGTTCCGGCGCGTGGCGAGCCAGTACGCGGACATCGCGGACTCGCTGCTCGTGTACATTGAGGAGGCGCATCCGTCCGACGGCTGGGTGAGCTCCGACGCGCCGTACCAGATCCCCAAGCACCGCTGCATCGAGGACCGGCTCCGCGCGGCGCAGCTGATGCTGTCCGAGGTGCCGGGCAGCCAGGTGGTGATCGACACCATGGACAACTCGTCCAACGCAGCGTACGGCGCCTACTTTGAGAGACTTTACATCCTGAGGGACCAGCGCGTGGTCTACCAGGGCGGCCGGGGTCCCGAGGGGTACCGCATATCAGAGCTCAGAGATTGGCTGGAGCAATACCGGCACGATCTCGTGAGTTCCAAAACAGCAGTGCTCCATGTTTAGTTTGGGGAGGGGGGGGGTGATTCTGTCTCTGTGATCTATAATCTGTTATAAATGTCCGGTTTCAACCGTGCAAAAACAAACGTGTTCAGATGCTGCTAATGATCATAATAAACCCCCATGGCACATGCACGGCAGATCGTCATCTGTCCAGCTCCCTAGGCTTCTGTGGTGTGTTTCTTTGGCTTACGACCTATATATATTGACACCGTTGTTTGTACATAGAAGAAGACAGACAAGTTGACCTGTGCGTCGTTTCCACTTCTTTCTCGGTGAACATCCAGTTTGTGATCACTTTATTTTTATACAGTAGTCTTATACCTGTCCGTTGGTCCGTGCGTGTGCCTGTGAGCGCGCGTTCACGTGACGTGTGTGTGTGTGTGTGTGTGTGTGTGTGTGTGTGTGTGTGTGTGTGTGTGTGTGTGTGTGTGTGTGTGTGTCGTGTGGTGTGTGTGTGTGTGTGTGTGTGTGTGTGTGTGTGTGTGTGTGTGTGTGTGTGTGTGTGTGTGTGTGTGTGTGTGTGTGAGAGAGAGAAAGAGTGCGTCCGTGTGTGCGCGCGCGTGTGTCGGTGTGTGTGGGTGTATGTGAGTGTGTGTAGGCTGATAACCCTACTCCGGTGTTCGTGTGAAGTTCAGTTTTTAAGAGGTGTAACCAGAAAACTGATACTGATGTTTATGACACTAGAGTTCGGTAATCTCAGCAGTTTTTTTACTGATCAATTGACAAATGTCTGGTAAACGATGTATTCTTTATGAACAAATGTTTGCTTGTTTTGTTTTTTTAAATAAATGAAGACAAAAATACTAACTTCAGAACAGAACAGATGTCATGTTTCTTGACTGCAAAATATTCCAAGCAATGGTTATATATCCATCCTCTCTGTACAGTTGTCTAAAACATGTAATCCTACACACACTCCTTGTTAACACGTCTTTTACCTTGTAATTTGATGAAAAGTTGCGACTCATTTCCCAAATGGAGTGCTTGGAAAAGAATGACAGACAATAAGGAATGGCGATCTAATAATTTTTGTGTCAGAAGGTTGGTCGTTACTATTGGCCAGTTGGTTCGGATTACCCACCAAGTTATTTGCCGAAGAGTGATTATTTTATTGGCATGGCAAAGCTGAGATTTAAAACCAATGTTTACGTTCGGGAGAATAGTTTTTATGAGAAATTTAATTGAGCATGTATCACCAACAATTCTTTAGGCTTATTGCAAAAAGAATAGCCCATCTGTGAATTTATAACAAGGGATTTCAAATGATCAAGTAGGGATTTACAAACCATGACGTCACCTCCGAGTATTAGCACTGTATTGACATGATTCCCCTAATTTTGTTCCTACGTTATAATTTCTGGAATATTCATCGTTACTTTTTATGTCATTATATCTTCAGCCTACCTCTGCTTCTTTGCCACACACACACACACACACACACACACACACACACACACACACACACACACACACACACACACACACACACACACACACACACACACACACACACACACACACACACACACACACACACACACACACACACACACACACACACACACACACACACACAAACACACGCACACACGCACACATGCACACACACAAATACACAAATTAATAAAGTCAGTCATTCAAATCATTCGCATTTCTCTTTTGCTCTCAAAGAGAAACATGTGACTTGACATGCACAAATAAAAGAGGCAATCGATGAATCTGGTGTGTGTGTGTGTGTGTGTGTGTGTGTGTGTGTGTGTGTGTGTGTGTGTGTGTGTGTGTGTGTGTGTGTGTGTGTGTGTGTGTGTGTGTGTGTGTGTGTGTGTGTGTGTGTGGGTGGGGGGGGGGGGGTGTGGGGGGGGGGGTGGGTTTGTGTGCATGGGTTGTGGTTGCACACAAACATGGAGGGCTGTGTGTTTCAGGAACTTGTGCAGCGATGAGATCAGTTGACCTACTGTTTAGTTACAAGATGAATGCGTCACGGACAATTGAGCAGGTCAACCCTAATCAAAACACAGAGAGAGACAGACACATATATATATATATATATATATATATATATATATATATATATATATATATATATATATATATATATATATATATATATATATATATATATACTGTATATATACTGTATATATACTGTATATATACTGTATATATACTGTATATACTG
>OLKM01001056.1:77534-80034 GCA_900291075.1 Melanogrammus aeglefinus
CTCCCTCCCTCCCTCCCTCCCTCCCTCTCTCACAATGTTGAGAGATTTTTTTATATATTTCTTGATCCAGTGTTACGTAATCAATGGGGTCGACCCTTAAAACTTTTTGCGCCCTGTTTCCATGGCAATAGGTTCTGACATCTCTCGGTGGTGAAGGATGGATACACGGACCCACAGAGCTGCGCAGCCAGATGTTCTACCCTGGCAGCTGATGAAACCCCCTACGGCAGACCAGGAGAACAACAGCAACGCACCGACGACTTGGAGACGCATACGTGTGACGCAGCAATGTGACTGCTGCACAACCAACATGAACGCACCTCAAATCTGTAAGGAGAGTACAGACAGGGACACAGACGGTTGGGAAGATAGAGCGGCAACAAAGAGGAGACGTGGTGGCGGGTGATGGGCCCTAGACCAACACAAAATAGACTGAATTTCACCACAAACAATCCTGGAATGCCTTTTCAATTCAAACCACGCATGATAATCTACCGCTTCGATAATTGGGGTGGGGGTGGGGGCAACGTGTTGATAATGAGGTGAATTGAGGTGAAAATACAGTGTGTCACAATCCCCTCGTTCATTAAGAATGTTGCTCCCCAGAGGGTTCAAATGTAAGGCTGACTCATCAGATTCTTGGCCTGTCAAAAGAACCGTCTCCCCAGGTTGAGAACACAAAGATAACCAATGAGACCCGGCGGTCATGTGCGGGGAGAAGCTCGTAGCGTGGCGTGATGGCTAAACCCGCGCTTTGTTCTTATTCTGCGGCAAGGAGCGCGTCACGCGGCAATTCACAGACCCGGTGCGCGACAGGGAATTGTGTCTGTTTGCTTGTTTCTATGAGGGTTCATTTGAGTTCAGTTCAGGTCCCAGCAGGGGGCTGCCAGATACAGGAGGGGGGCTGGCGGGTGGTGGGCGGGCTCAAGCAGCCAGCCTCGTCTGTTCTCCTCCAACCGAGGAGGGAACTAAGTGACCTCGGATCTGCCAATCACGGCTCGGCTTCAACCCTGAGTGGCCTGGCCCTTGTGGGAGCGCCTGGCTACACCTCCTAATGACAACACATGCACGGCCCGCCACAGTGCATGTTAAGAACTGTTTACGTTGATAAGAGGGCCGAGCAGTTTCATTTCAGCCATTGAATTAGGTGAGGGCCGTCTTTGTAGGCTGGCGGTGTTTAAAATTAGAGTAATTCTACATGAGTTACTGCCGACGTTGAATGACGTACCTAAGTAAGTCACGCTGTGTAAGATAGTTTTAAGTTGGTTATTTTAAGGATATTCGACAGATGTTCACTCTGGATCCAGTTCACCCCCGATTGCTCGTTCTAAACCACAGTAATCTTTTGTTTGGAATAACTCTTGAGTGTCCTAATGACCCCTTAATCAATGCTAGATAGCACACTGGAGAAATAGGCCTCTTTTGGTCGGATATGACTCTTCTATTTTATATGAATATTTGCATTAAAAAATATGAAAATTCATATTTTGATAATTTTACCTGGTGCCGTTTTATAAACAACAACAAAACTTCCGAACCTGCTTACACTTTATAATTTATGATCTTGATTTATTACATGACATTTTGTGGTAATAAATTACCAGCCGCCTTTATTAACATAATGTAGAGTTTTGGTGACCTCTGCTGGTCTGCCTTGTCCTAGAGCGTTTCCAGGTTGCCGAATTTTCGACTACACGAATGTGCGCATGTGCTGGAGTCTGTCGAAATAACATGTATATATGAATATATATATATATATTATATATATATATATATTATATATATATATATATATATAATATATATATATATAATTATATATATATATATATATGAATATATATATAGATGCAGACAACGTTTGCAGTCAACACTCAAAGTCATATCAGTAAGGGTCAAAGGTTTATTTTCGATATCCTCCACTCAGTGTTTGGTGAAAGGTAAAATAATGGACAGGAGGTAAAACACACAATCAACCTTCAAATTCAAAACGTAACTAATAAATATCTAAAAAAAACATGCTTCCATGCAATTCAAACAAGAAAGTCAAGTCCTTTCAAGTGATTTGTCTCAGGTCACAATGAAGTGTACACGTCATGAAAACCAAGCCAATTCAGGTCGAGTCCTCAAATGGGCAACTCGAGACTGAATCGAGTCAAGTAGGCCTAATGTGACTCGAGTCACCAGCTCTGGTCACGTGGGTCACATGACATGGGAGCTCCTTTTATATTTATAATTTGCATTAACATATCAATATGAAATAGAGGACGCAGTAATATCCAACTGAAATAGTTTGGTCTTAATTAATGTCCAGTATAGTAAAGATATCTGTTATTGGCATGGCGTCCCTGGTCACATGACATGGAATCCGCAGAAAAATACTTGCATCAAAATAAATTAAATAGGCAATAAAAAAAGGTGTACTAAATGAGAAAGGTTCTGGAAATAACATTGGTTTTTTTTCCCCATTATAACAGTAACTTATTGATAGTCCCTTACT
>OLKM01001056.1:90034-91724 GCA_900291075.1 Melanogrammus aeglefinus
TTTCCTGTGCTTGGCTTACTTGCGGAGTGTGTGTGTGTGTGTGTGTGTGTGTGTGTGTGTGTGTGTGTGTGTGTGTGTGTGTGTGTGTGTGTGTGTGTGTGTGTGTGTGTGTGTGTGTGTGTGTGTGTGTGTGTGTGTGTGTCTGTGTGTCTGTGTGTCTGTGTGTGTGTTCGCGCGCATGTGCGTGTTTGTGTGTGTGTGTGTGTGTGGTGTGTTGTGCTACGCGTTAACACTGCAGCAAGATGTTTCCTGGTGTGATTACGGGTTTACCTCCACCAGTGTACTACGATAAGCCTTGCCCTTTATTGAAATGTGATAGATGTGAAAAGAAACACCCGCTTTCACCTGTAAATGTGCCGTCGGGTTTTGATACAAGGACAGCAGGATGTGACATGTTGTTATAATTGTAATATTTGCATGGCTGTGGACGGGTTTGGTTGTGGTTCCTTGAGCGTGTAGTCATGTGATGGGGGTCCGTGTCTGACAGTCTGAGCCGAGTGGATGTGGGGGTTAATGTGCGGCTGTGGGGCAGACTACTAGAGGGGTTGGTGTGGTCCAGGCATTATAGGCCCTTCTTGGTGGGAGCACTCAGTTTCCTCATTCCTCTTATCCGGGCCAGCAGGTCACGCACGAATACCTAGAGGGAGAGAGAGGGGGAGGGGGAGGGAGAGGAGAGAGAGAGAGAGAGAGAGAGAGAGAGAGGGAGAGAGAGAGAGAGAGAGAGAGAGAGAGAGAGAGAGAGAGAGAGAGAGAGAGAGAGAGAGAGAGAGAGACAGGGAGAGACAGGGAGAGAGAGAGAGAGAGACAGAGAGAGACAGGGAGAGAGAGAGAGAGAGAGAGAGACAGGGAAGGGAGAGAGGGAGAGACAGGGAAGGGAGAGAGGGAGAGAGAGAGAGGGAAGAGAGAGACAGGGAGAGGGAGGGAGAGAGACAGGGAGAGGGAGAGAGAGAGAGAGAGAGAGAGACAGGGAGAGAGAGAGAGAGAGAGAGAGAGAGAGACAGGGAGAGGGAGACAGGGAGAGGGAGACAGGGAGAGGGAGGGAGAGAGGGTATTTTACTATTCATAGTATTTTAAATATATCCTTTTTATATTGTGCATCTACAATGCACGATCAATAATGCAACTGTATACCTCCTTATCATACAAATATATTTTTATTTAGGTCATTTATGTTGGCTTACTCTTCAGTGTAAACCTCTCAGTCCCACACTTCCATTTTCATTCATCCTTTTGTTAGTAAAATAGTTAGTTACTTAGTTACTCTACAAACTATTATGTATGGGTATGGCTTAGCTGCTCATGTTAAAAATCTTGAAGAATGTCCTTTGAAGGTAGGACTAACCTAAAAATAAATATGGTACCGGGAGCTAGTAGAGAGCAGAGACAATGTGACAAAGGAGATGATGTGATTATTACATGGTGATCATGACTAGTCTATTACAACAAAGCTTTATCTCCCTCCTCTATCTCCCGCTATCTCTCTCTCTTACCCTGTCTCTCTTTCTCTCTCAGCTTGAGATAAAGCTTTTACAAAACTATGATCTCACTTTTTATATTAACAATAACTCTCTCTCACTAGCTCTCTTTCTCTCTCTCCCTCCCTCCCCGATTTCTCTCTCTCTCAAAGTCGGCCCCTCTCTCTCTCTCTCTCTCTCTCTCACAGTCAGCCCCTCTCTCTGTCGCTCTCTCT
>OLKM01001056.1:101150-103650 GCA_900291075.1 Melanogrammus aeglefinus
TCCCTCACTCCCTCCCTCCCTCCCTCCCTCCCTCTCCGCCCCTGTCTCCCTCCCTCCCTCTCCGCCCCTGTCTCCCTGTCTCTCTCCCCTGTCTCTCTCCCTCTCTGTGATTGTTCATATTATTAGATTGCTGTCTCTCCAGGGTCCAGACAACAATTTGGGAACTCAATGACAGAATACAAGTAGGATCCCCCTAAGTCAGTTCTAGCCTACAGCGTTAATAGACGAGGGAGCAGCAGAAGACAGAAGACAGAAATGGGGATCAAGGTGATACATGATCATAGCGGAATGCGGTCCCACTAAACAAAGCGGAATGCGCACTAAGATTTGTAATTTAAAATAACCTCAATGGTCCCAAGTTTTGACAGAAAAATAGCATTTTCTTGCAGTTCCCCCTTTACTGTTCATCATCAGGAGATATGGCTCATTACAACTTAAAATGAAGTTTAAAAATATATATATATTTTGGCTTGGCTTATGGCAGACTGTAAAAGCCTGTGCTGTTTTGACATATGCCTCCAAAAGTAACACTTTTTGAATTACTGCCACAACAAATCACTGCCAGTGAAGGCTTCTACCAGTGCACTGCGTAGAGAGCTTGAGAGAGAGAGAGAGAGCCTGGATATTTCGCGAGCTCATTTTAATCAACTTTTCTATCAATAGCTCCAGAGAAGCCAGGGTTCAGAAATGCCCTCTAATGACCCATTAAGCATTTAAAAAAAAAAAAGGAGTGTGTCTATTTGCTTTAGTATTCTATACTGTAGACGAACGATGGCAAGCTACAGTAATTACACAAAAAGCATCACCAAATACACGCGAAGGACAGCATTGGTGTTTAAAAAACGCCTAATCCATCAAATCCCTCACCAGCACCCCGTGGTGTTAGGATAGACATTGGGCCAGTGGCGTTTCGGAGTGTGTGCGCAGTTGCGTGGCTGCGTGGGTATTTGTGGTGTGTTGAGTGTTTCATTATCTGTTGTAACAGCTGGCGGCCATTGCACAACTGAAAGGCCACTTGTCAACAACTGTGATTGGTTTAGCAGCGGACGTGTGTGTCCGCAGGTAGTGTAGAATATGTTTGCTCACACACACGCGCGCACACACACATTATATAACTCCAAAGGTCTGTTTCAGCCTCTGCACAGATCTGATGGCGGTCGATCGGACAAATGAAAGTGACAATGATCTCCTATGCTGTGGATCCATAAACACAACAGAGTTAGTCTTTAGTGATACCCTTACCTTAAGTTCCCAATGGGGAGGGAGCTGGCCATCTGATTGTAAAACCCAGGCCCTTTTTAGTGGTCCAATAGGCTGTATCTGGACTG
The DNA here is from genome assembly GCA_900291075.1 of Melanogrammus aeglefinus. NCBI lineage: Eukaryota > Metazoa > Chordata > Actinopteri > Gadiformes > Gadidae > Melanogrammus > Melanogrammus aeglefinus. The sequence goes on from OLKM01001056.1 coordinate 102,479, forward strand.
GGAAAGCGTTGCATCTAGTCTGGTAGACCCAGTTTGTCACTCTTGACGGTTTTCCTACACCCATTGCTTCCATCGATTCTTGGGACATATTGGATTGGTGTAACACACTCTCGGGTGCTCACAATTGGCAGCCAGTCTCCAAATAAGGAGCTCATTGTGCGCCAGACCATTTCCCGGCATCAGTCAGTGAGTAAGACATGTCCAATCGATCACAGAAAAGCGATCTCTATCTATCAACCATTCATCCATTGTCTCCAATCTGTTAAACCCAACTGCAACACATCAAAGATTTGTTTTGAAGCAGAAAATATTGTGGGTTGTGTCCTCATTCGTTTGATGCCTAATTTGGAGGATTCTTTTAATTGGTGTCTGGGTGTGTGTCTGAGAGTGAGTGAGTGAGTGTGTGCATGTATGTACTCATTGTATAATGAGTTAATAAAGTGTACAGGCCTGTATTGGTTTGTGTCCGTATGTGTTGTCAAGGTGGGAACCATCGCAAACAAGGCCCACAAATGCCTCGCAAGTTGACTGTAAGTGTTAACCTTTGCTGTTGACCCTTACTGTCAGCCACACCGCACTGCCACTGACCATAGCTTAATGACGGGGCTTAAATTGCATTGGCTCTCACAACATGATACATTTCAGCCGGCTCCGACCGGAGGAACACCACCAGGCATGGAGATGGGTTATTGACAAGGTCATTTGAGATAGGAAAAAAGGGAGAGAGAGAGAGAGAGAGAGAGAGAGAGAGAGAGAGAGAGAGAGAGAGAGAGAGAGAGAGAGAGAGAGAGAGAGAGAGAGAGAGAGAGAGAGAGAGAGAGAGAGAAGAGAGAGAGAGAGAGAGAGAGAGAGGAGAGAGAGAGAGAGAGAGAGAGAGAGAGAGAGAGAGAGAGAGAGAGAGAGAGAGAAGAGAGAGAGAGAGAGAGAGAGAGAGAGAGAGAGAGAGAGAGAGAGAGAGAGAGAGAGACAGAGAGAGAGAGACGAGAGAGAGAGAGACAGAGACCGAGAGAGAGAGAGAGAGAGAGAGAGAACGACAGCGAGAGAGAGAGAGAGAGAGAGAGAGAGAGAGAGAGAGAGACAGAGAGAGAGAGACAGAGAGAGAGAGAGAGAGAGAGAGAGAGAGAGAGAGAGAGAGAGAGAGAGAGAGAGAGAGAGAGAGAGAGAGAGAGAGA
>OLKM01001056.1:108650-149683 GCA_900291075.1 Melanogrammus aeglefinus
GCACGCGCGCGCACACACCTACACACGCGCGCGCGCACACATCGGGAGGTATTGCACTGCCACCTTGTGGTTCTGTAGGTATATATCACTCCACGTGTTCATATAAGGCTAACTTCATTGAGAAATTAAGCACCAACGATCTTCAACCCGGGTAGATGGACTACATCTTGGTTCGATTTGATTTGAGCGTTACGAGTTTAATTTCCAAGTGGCAGGAGATTACTTTATGTTATTTCTGCTAGGCGTCTCTGAGTCAGGTCCCACTAGCTGTTCATCGGCGCAAGGAAGGCAGGTAACAGGTTAAACCGACTAAATAAGTTTAAACTTCACTTCCCATGTGTGAAGACCTCCTACATTTGAGGACACTTGTTGCTGAACTCCGGATTGATTCTAGTGATGAATTCGGCCAGTCGTAGCCTCTGCTTCGGGTAGAAGCCAACATAAATCCTCCCTCCCGTAGTTTCCATTAATGATATAAAAGTAGTCTTTTATATATCATTAGCTTATAATTTTTTTAATGACATAATACTAGTTATAAAGTTAAGAGCGTTACATAATCGATTACATACTAACAGATACATTTTATAGGATATACGACTTAACGACGTTGACAGCAAAAGAAAGTTGTATGCCAGCCCACTTTTACGCACGGATCCTTGAAGAACCCTTGCAGTTCGCACGCATTCCAGACAAAGCAGCGCTCTAGCACGCCGGGAGGGTACTTTCCTGGAGTATAAATGGCGTTTATGTCTGGATTGACGCCCTATTTTATTGCTGTATTTTGTGTTGTAATAGTTTGTTTTTGGATACAGTTACAAAGAGAGAAGAAAACAAAGGAATCGAAAGGAGAATCGGGCTCCACCAGCAAAGCCAAGCCATGGGTCGATCAGGATTTGCAGGATGACACTGAAATACCGTCCCCAAATCAGGGTAGGCTATCCATATGGGTCACTGGAGTAAATTAGTCATTTTCTCTTTTTGCTGTGAAAAAGGTTATTGAATAGCCTAGTTACAGATATGGTTTTAAAAAGCAATATAGATTGCTTTTTAATTCAATTATTCAAAGAGCACTGTAAACATGCTAAAGAAAATGTACATGTGTTAAGGGCTTAACAACCACATTAATGTAAAAAACAGAATACAGCTTAAATAAGCTTGTGTGAATTCAAAGCTAAGCTAGCTGTGCTGTTCAGCTGAATGCTGGTGTTGTGCAATTTTATATGGCAGTAATGAGCACAGAACATTGTCCTTGAATTGCCCCTTGTACCCTTACTGGAGCCGTTTACACAAACACCCCATTCCTCCACCTCATATGCTCATACCGTCGGACTTAACTTTAGAAGATGATGAAGAGGACGATCCCGGGTCAGAGCTGGACCTTCCTCATGTGCCCTATGCACCGCCCCGGTACGCGGTGGACTCCATGCTGGAGAGATCCCGGGACTTTTACACTCTCCTGAACCAGAGGAGGTCTGTCCGTTTCATCAGCCCGGAGCCGGTTCCTCGCGAGGTCATCGATAACGTGATCCGGACCGCAGGTGGGAAGGCCTATATACAGTATACACACGCACAAGCACAAGCACGCATGCACAAACTCATGGGTTTCGCCCATCAACTGTACACCTTTCTTTCATGCGCCATTCTCAAGGAGCTTTCCGGCCTATGTGATTAAACCAACATAACTGTCTCTTATGTCTTGACTAAACAATCCTTTACCAATATATGCGAGTGAAAACCACTTTGCTGTGCCGGTTCTGCCTTGAGCGTTTTGAACAATGAACATGCCTGCCAAAAATGTGAACAATAGCAATATAGCACTGTTTCTCTGTGATGAGACATTTTGTAAAGTTGATGTTGATTCACTGCTCTACAAAGAGTGCCACTGACCGACTCGCATTGATTCAAAAGGACGCAGGTGTTATATTGCTTCTTTACAATGCGTTTGATGCGCACACGCTAATTGCTCTCAGGCCGGATCCATACAAAGAAGTGGTTTAGCCGAGTTATACTGGCGAGGGATGTTTCAGTGGAGCCAGGAGAGGGGGCTACACACACACCTGGACGGTCCTTGCTAATCATTGCTCATTGTTCCCCAGGCACCGCTCCAAGTGGGGCCCACACTGAGCCCTGGACCTTCGTCGTGGTGTCCGACCCAGACACCAAGCACGCCATCAGAACCATAGTGGAGGAGGAGGAGGAGGTGAACTACCGTCAGAGGATGGGGAACAAGTGGGTCAAAGATCTGGCCAAGATCAGGTGAGACGGCCCACCTGCAGCATGGGGTTTGGACGTCTCCCCGCCTGGAGACGTGCACCCACAAGTACTCGACTTGTAGGGGTACAATTCAAGTATTTGTGCTAATTTTTCGTAATTCCTTGTTAATAACCTAGTAAGTCTAGTAAGCTGTACCGATGCCTTGGTCATAATAGAAATGTATATTTGGTCCGTATGATATCTTAGTCATCACCATGCCTGAATGGGCCAAGGCCTCATGCTTGCAGGCGGAAGTAATGGGACAAGAATCAACCTGACAAAATGTAAAGCTTTAAAAGACGACCCTCTGAAGAGTAGCTTCAGAAGGTGCTAAAACAGGATTCTGATCTGAACATTGTGTGCACCCTGCCATCCAGCTGCATTCAATCAACTGCACTTGCTTGGTTACATGTTGTGCTTCACCTTCTGAAGATAATTTCACACAACATCCACACTCCCTCACTCACCACACCTTTTTTGTTTTCCAGAACTACCTGGGTGAAGGAATACTTGGATGTGGCGCCATATTTATTGCTGATATTCAAACAGACGTATGGCATTGGAACAGGTGGCAAAAGGAAGACGCACTACTACAATGAAATCAGTGTCTCTATCTGCTTGTGGAATGTTACTGGCAGCACTACAGGTAAAACATCCCCTTCTTCAGTCAAAGTGAAATGAACTCCCCAAATCACAATCCGGGTGACAATCATCCAAAATGCAGGCTTGGATCAAGCCGTTATTTGGCGAGGCACTTGTGTGCCCTGTTCATGGTTGTTTTTCAAACCGTTTTTTTTTTTCAGAACGTGGGTCTCGTGACGGTGACGTCCACACCACTCAACTGTGGACCGCGGCTGAGAGTTATCCTTCAACGCCCAACCAATGAGAAGCTGTTGATGCTGCTTCCCATCGGATACCCCTCTGATGATGCCACCGTGCCGGACCTGAAGCGCAAGCCCTTGGACGACATCATGGTTCACATTTGATGCATTGTCAATACATCTCTTTATCTACTCCACTTAATGATAAGAGACGTGCTGAGCAGCACAGTGTGCTGAGTATAGCATCAGCATTATCATTTGGCTGCATGATATACTGTAAGAGTCAAAGTATAGAGTAAGAACAACTGATTGGTGCTTCTTAGGCGTGCCTCTCTTCGTGCTTCTTGTTCTTTGTTGGTCCAACATTTTTATACATGGCGTAAGATTTAAAAAAGATACTTTAGGATTATATGAGACACATTTTACTCATCCCAGGTGGGTCATTTATAGTATTGACTTGATGGTTGCATTTTATACTGGAGAAAATATGTGACATTGTCCACATATTTTTTTATGAGATAATAAGTAATTTTTATAAGATAATAGGTAGACGCAAAAGAAGCTCGATAGTGCAGATTAAATTAATTCAAAATTGATTTGAGAATTCTTTCTATTTTGTCTCAAGTTATTATTTTTTAGATTTCATGCATTTCTTTGCAAAAGTCTGCCAAGGTACAACCTCAAATTTGTTCAATATTATTTGTTCTTTTAATAAAACTCAAATACCACCAGCAAGTGGATCTTGCTCTAAAAGGGTATGGGTCCTATTCTATCTGCAATATTGATCCTGAATCTGTTTCTTTCATGAATTTTCCCATATGATTAATGATTAATCCTGCCGTCCTTCGCGCCACGGCCATAGGGTTGATGCGCTTCAGAGCAATGGTCAACGGGGGATAAAAATAAAACTATCTTTTACTAGTAGAAAACACTATACTGGCTCCTGGCTCCCTCTAGTGGCAATCGTGTGTATACGATGTAAATACTGTCGTTCACCTATACTGCATCTTGGCCTATGTATGTATGTTAGATCGAGAGTGCTTATAGTGCAGAATATTGGCTCAAGTATGGAGCAGGAGCTAGCAAGATACATGGTACCTGGATATAGGTCTATGCATACAAGGTGTGGTTATCTATGCAAACGTGGTTAATGAGATTTTAGGCTATACAAGTGATGTATTAATATATATAATATGACACTCACCATATAGGCCTATTTATTTGAGAAAAATGGAGCTTTTAATGATAGATCGATAGAATTAGATGTTTGTCAGAGTTCATGTTCCGTCTAGACAATAAATTTGACCCTGATCATAAACTCAAATCAATCAACTGGCTGGCACCTCAGTCATTTGTTGGTAAAAAAATAAATAAAAGAAACCCAAAAAAACATCCATGCATGAATGAACCCAACCTACTATGGCTATTACCTTTGTTGACCTTTAGGTGGCACTGACTGCTTATTATTATTTATTTTTATTCATTATTCCCCGAAGAAGAACAGGGACCCCCATTGCGCAGGCGTAAACCACGTACCCCGATCCTCGCTGCTGGTGCTAAATGCTAGCGGCTTGGCTGACGGTCTGTCAAGTCATACACATTGGGCTCGGTAGGGTAAGCTCAGCGGTGGAGAAGAAGGAGTGCCCCCAGCGCCGCTAAGACATGGCCGGCCAACAGTTCCAGTATGACGACAGCGGCAACACGTTTTTCTACTTCCTAACGTCCTTCGTTGGACTTATTGTGATCCCAGCCACATATTACCTCTGGCCCAGAGACCAGAATGCTGGTAAGGCCTGGTTGTCTGGCTTAGTGCTAGCGAACTGTGGTAGCCCATCTGGTGACAACTGTTAAGGTAGCATCTTGTGACCCATAAACGTGCACTATTTAGCTCTATTGTATGCTGAAGAAATGGGTCTGGCTGGAATGCGATGCAGGGCGTCATGTGCATTTGGTGTGAATACGTAGAGCATATCTAGCAATGTAGCCTCTAGCTGCAGTAAGCCGACATGGGTCAGTAGTAGCTTTCTAACATCCCTGGTGAACTCCCCCTTCGCGTGTTGTGTCCATATACCACATTGTAAAGGGCCAGCGTGCAAGTTCAGTCAAAGAGAATATGAGGAGGGTTGTAAGTCATTTAGTCTTTGCATCATGCATTTGGTCGAACCACCACCCCCCCAACCCCCCTGTATTAATTCACCGGTCCACTACTCGTCAGTGGTTTATAACTCAAAGCTGTATATTCAGGCCTATCGAGATCTTGATTACCAGTCAAACGTCTCATTTGCATGTTTATAGCCTGTGATAACAACGTGCAGGCCGGTTTTACTTTTCTTAGTGGCCCTATGTCAATCCATGTGCAAGTATGGATTATGCATGTCAGTCTGTTTATGGAAATGCACGTTTTCTGTGATGGATACTTATAACGATCACAGCCTGAGGTTCTTGTGCGTCACTTCCTTGACTTGGAGGTGGGATATCTTCAACCTGCTTTCAAGCCCAGCGTTTTTTTTTTGTTGATGTCATGACCTTATATTTCTCGTCGACCCTAACTTATTTCCTTTCCCCCCTTCCCCAGAGCAACTGCGTCTGAAGAGCCTTCGGAGGGTGCATGGTAGGTGCCTATGGTACCGCCTGAGGTTGATGAAATCACAGCAGAGCATTGTCCCGACGTTAAAGTAAGTTCAACTCCTAAATCACAGTGGTAAGCCGTTTACAAACGCTTTTGACAGTAGCAGGTCGAAGGGATCTTTGTCAGTCAGATACAAAATAAAACTGCCTAGCATTATCTTAGTAACTCCGCGGCCTTAGACGGTTTATCCACATTTGGGTGTAACCACAATGATACAATGCTGACCAAATGATGAGTGATCGTAATCTAGTATCGGCCAGCGTAGAATGTCTTTGAAATTGGGGTTTGTTCATGTCCTTTGTAACATGGAAAACTACCGAAAACGAAAACAAAGCCATGACAATCGTTCATCTTCTAAGAAGATAAATACGTTAAATTACAGGTGAATGCTGGTAATTCACAACTTTTTTTCTGTTGTTGTATTCAAATGTTGTTTTACTAGCTGAACTTCAATTTTTGATTTTTTTTAAGTTGTTTGTAATCTCATTGTTAAATATCAGCAGTGCTGCCGTCCTATTTCAGCACTAGCTGATGGTACACCACTTACACCGCGTCGGTCAGAGTGTGCTTAAAGTCGTGTCAAGGAGATTGCAATTGCGGTAGACGTGTATACACGCATTCGAATGTGTACGAATATGGCCTCAGTTTATGCAATCGTGTGTTTGTATTTTGAGTGTGTACAGTTTAGATAAGCACCGTGCCGTGATTTGGAACATTTGTGTTATCGCTAGTGTGGTGTTCACTGACTCAACCTCCCAATGACGTCCAAACGACACACGCACACGCACACGCACACACACCCCTACCTACTCAACTCGCACAACTTGCCTCCGGGTTTGAAGTGATTTGTTTTCCGGCAGTCTCTGAGTCTCTCCCCCCCCCACTCATCACCCAGGCTCCCACTGACGTGAACGTTTCTTCCCTTCCCCACCATCTGTCCCATCTTTTATTTTATCGTGGGTCTTTGTAAATCCGTTCCTTTTCGTCCAGGTCAGGCCACCTGGTGGACTCGTAACACTTTTGAGGTATAAGGAACTGGAAAATGTGAATTGCTGCTTGTATCTTTGAAATTCTTCATTCAGTCACCCGCTTTTCAGAACAAACTTTTCTCCGTTGAGGGTAGATTAACCCCCGTTTAAGGAGCAAAGCATCCGCCTACGGTCCGAGCTGTCCCTGCAGTCTTAAAAGGTTTTAGAAATAGAAACGCATTGGGTTCCACAGGATCAAGTGCCAGGGGCGTTGACAAATGTTTTAAAAGCGCTCATCTCACACTGGATAGAGCTAGGTTACACTCATTTGTTTAGAAGAGAAACCCTGTTCAACAGCTCTACATAATTTTGTTAGACCCCAACGGAACAGTTTTCAAGTAATTCTGTGGTTCACACTTACCCTTTTAAATGTGGCAATCAAGGTCCCAACGGGATGATTCAACTGACCTCGGATCGTTTCGCTGGCTCAGCCTTGCACAAGGTTCTGGTGAGGACGTGGGTGTCATGGCAACAGATGCTGTAGATCGGCCCACAGAGCTTTGCCCTGAGACTCGAAGCATCCTCGTTGAAGACAAAACCACATCCCCGTCCACGGCATTGTTAATCTACTCTCCCCTTACTTATTACTGTCTGACTGAATTATGCATCCAGATTCAAAGACAAGCTTAAGGACGGGCTGTCTGGAAGACTGTTTAGTTATGCTTGTCTTTATTTTTCCATTAAAGCGTTTGATAATTCCTATAACCTTGATTGATCTTTGCACATAATGACACTGTGGTTTTCTTTTTTTCCCCCTGTCTTTGACGTATGCAGAAAAGCCGCCCTGTTATTTGGCTGGCTTGTGTTTCTGCTCCTAGCCTACAAAGTGTCCAAGCTAGACAGAGAGTACCAGGAGTACAATCCATATGAAGTCCTCCACCTGGACCCGGTACGCACGCACACGCACACCTCTACACACGGCTCTCTAACACACGCACACGCACGCACACGCACACAATCGGCAGTTGATGACATCTGCCTCTTTCTCATGTCTTGTGTCCAGGGTGCGACAACGTCGGAGATCAAGAAACAGTACCATCTCCTGTCAAAGAAGTTTCACCCTGACAAGGGTGGCGACGAGGCAGCCTTCATGATGATCACGAAGGCCTACGCTGCGTACGTCCGCTGAATGTTTAACTCTGTCCCAAAAAAAACTGTTAATGTGAAGGTACGGGTCAGGATTCCTTCGGCTTCGTGCTTAGGGAACCCTTACATGGTACACTGTAAACATGGGGGGGTACTGATGGATACCGTACGTATCCGTCTACGCCTCCTGTTCACGTGTTTCTATCGTTCTTCTACAGCCTGACCAACGAACAGACGAAGAAGAACTGGGAGTTGTACGGCGACCCAGATGGTCCAAGAGGTATGTTTTCACCCTTGGGTTCAGTTTCTCACCCGATGGCGCTGCCCTCGGTGTGTGAATGTGTGTTTGATGGTTGTATGTCGCTTTGGATAAAATGTGTCTGCTAAATGTTAATGAATGCAAATTGCATATGCTATATTACATTCATAATTTGAATTGATATGTTGACGCTTATGTCAAATATATATATATATATATATATATATATATATATATATATATATATATATATATATATATATATATATATATATTAAACACATTAGCAATCACCATGTGTAGCCATATTACAACTTAATTGTAACATTATTTCAGTGCTAAGAAAATGTACAAGTAGTTAAAAATGTAATTATGTTGACAAGGGGTCGCAGTGGCATTGAATAAAGTCACCTAATCTATGTTGGTTAATTGAAGATTAAAACGTGAATCACTTACATAAGCTTAGTGTTTGTTATTAACACAGTCTGACAGCGAGCCGTTCAGCAGCTGGGACAGAAAAGACCTCAGAGCCCAGGCCTATAATCTAACTCTATGAAATTAGCGTCATGTTTCCGGGCCGCAAAATGAAAAAGTTGCCCTTTTTTATATTAAATTATTTTCAGTGGTCCTGTACTTCATTTGATTATTTCCCTCTGTTCGTCTCCAGCCACCAATTTTGGCATCGCCCTCCCTGCATGGATTGTGGACCAAAAGAACTCTATGCTGGTAATGTTGATATTCGTGTACATCTGTAACTTAGTAGAAGCGGTCTTCCCTAGTTTATTATATGATGTGTGTTGTGTAAAGTTAAAAAGCCATATTGAAGGGAAAATGAGGAGAAAACATGACATTTTTAAGAATATTTCCTGAAAGAAGACTATTTATGTATCATTGACTGTATTTATGAACATTAATACCCCCTGTTTGATCCAAGGTGCTCTTGGTTTACGGACTCGCCTTCATGGTTATCCTTCCCGTGGTCGTGGTGAGTGTCGATAACGCAACACGTATTGTTGTGACGTGTATCCCGTCTCCCAGACCCCGCGTCGTTTTGAGGCTGCATGGCTCTGACTCCCTGTCCTCCCCTCTCTCTCTCTCTCCATCCATCCAGGGCACATGGTGGTACCGCTCCATCCGATACAGCGGCGACCAGATCCTCATCAACACCACGCAGCTCTTCATGCACTTTATGTACAAGACCCCCAACATGAACATGAAGCGTGAGTCTCGCCCTCTGGACCGACCCCGCTTTCTGTGCGGGGTCGGTCAGACCCCGCACAGAAAGCCATCACAGCTAAAACTAAAAACAATGTTTGCTCTGCAAAATGATGTGATTCAAGGTGATGGACAAGACAAGACCTCTACGACCTTGAGTGATTTGGGGCGGATGAGCCGGGCCAATGCGTTGACTACTCTAGATCACTCTTATACATTAAGTCTTTCAAATAGGGCTGGGGAAAGAAAAGGGATTCAGGTGAGAATCGTGATTCTTACATGCTGTACAGGGTTTCCCCCCCCAGCCCTGTATGGTAAAGGCAGCCGCCTTAAAAACAACAATAGGGCCGGCTCGGGTTGAGCACCCAAACTCGGTGCCAGTAGGGAACCGGTTTCCGACGTAAACGGTTGTAACGAGGTCGAAGAAGAACGCACATTTCGCGGCCTCGTCACAGAGCCTGACTTTTTTTTTTAACGCCCCCTGCCCCGCCCCCATGGTGTTGCGGCGTCAACTTGCGTTAGTGCTGGGCGCTATACCGGTCCACACCGAATAACAGGAGTGTATTTTCGTTAGGTGATGATTTGATGTTGATTTTTATATACCGCCATACCGGTGTATTTGATTTCACAACGTTGGGAACGCAGCGCGACACTGTTTCAGACCGGGACCCTTTTCAATGTTGCGCTAAACAAGCATGGTACGACTACGACTGCGATATTATTTATAGGTCCATGACTGCGAGGCGTGGTATTTCAGGCCCACTGGAAGTGTCTCACGGCTTTCAAACATCTAAACCATAAAGCCTATGGGCGCCTCGGGACTTGTCAACGCGCTGCAGCGTCACTTACTTGATGTTGTTTTGATTGAAGATCGTGTGTGTGTGTGAGTGGGAGTGTGTGTGTGTGTGTGTGAGTGTGTGTAATTTCAGAGTAACAAACAATTAAAAAAAACTCAAAGCCAATGCATGCATCCAAAACTATCTGTTCAAAACCAAATAAACAAATCAAAAACGGAGTCGCTTATTCGCTTCAAATACTTTATTTTCAAAACTTGCGAACTAATACGGAGCGGTACCGAGCGGTTGAAGACAATGTTGGCGCTCCTGGGGCCTTGCGTTATATACTTAATATGACCTTGGCAGTAGCCTAATGTTGCGCTGTGCACGTAAGTGTAAACGCGAGCAGCATAGCTGCGTGCCTGCCTGCTTTCAACGAGTAATTATTAATATTTGAAATCATTTTTATTAAAAATATATATATCATCAGTCACAGCAGCCTTTCCTCTTCGGGTAAGTTGAGTAATTTAATGCCAACTGTAAATCTTGCATATCAATTAGGCTAGCAAACACTGCGTTGCCATTCAACTCAGTGTCCGCTGACTTTCTGCTTGATGTGAAACTCATAACAAATCGTGCATGTATGTAAGTGTGTATACTGTATATGTAAGTGTGTGCGGTTTCGTTTTTTTAAGGACCAGTTCGAGAACCGTTTCAGCACAGGAACCGTTTAAAAAGTATCGGATAAAACCCAAACAATACCCAACCCTAGCCTTGACTACCAATGTAAAAAAGTAATAATGATACATGTGTAAATATGTAGCAGCCCTTGGATCCATAGTATAGAGAGTCTCGACTGATGCATAAAGTGTCTTTTATTGTTGTCCAAACTTTAATCCTTGCGTCGTCACCATGCACCGTGAAAACTGTGTTGAAACGAATACAATACAATACTAGTTTACACGGTACTAATTTACATACATACATATCATTTATACGAATCAAACAAATTACAAGCCATAAAATCTTGATACAAATCTTCATCAACAAAGGAAAGGAAACAACAATCATACCTCGCTGCGCTCTCCAAGGAATGCGAGATTACAATCCGACTATAATCAGATACCTTCATTAACGAACAAAGTGCAAATATGCAACGCCGGTCGCATAGATCGCATATTAAAACCCCATCATAATGCAAGCACCCGCCCTCTGCTTTCAAACTCCTTTCCCTTGTGCAGAGTCAAACTACGGGGCTACCGCTAGAACAAATATCATACAGGTGAAGGCATTTCCGGTCATATCGCGGAACCACACGTACACCCGCATATCAAATAAGAAGTCAGAACATTAATGAATAAATGATGAATATGAAGACAATAAAATCATAGAAATTATTGCATAAAGAATTGCACTTTGCCCAATCCATATTATCGTTCAACATTGGTCATTTACACTCCCACCAATCACTTCATGATAAATATCAAAATAAATCATGAGTGATATAAACATTCTAAGACCATATCAAATGTGCGAATAAGCAGAGTTATCGTTGACTTAGAAAATGTGCAAATAAGCAGGATTATCGTTGACTTAGAAAATGTGCAAATAAGCAGAGTTATCGTTGACTTAGAAAATGTGCAAATAAGCAGAGCGGAATGTGCAAATAAGCAGAGCGGAATATGCAAATAAGCAGAGTTATTGTTAATTTAATGGGCTATGTGTGCAACGTCTGAGTATGTGTCTGTGTGATCCTTCATAATTCACTTTCAAGGAGAAGCACCAACTTTTGAACTGGTCTCTCTATGATTGACATTTTAGTTTGGGAATTAAGCTTTCCTGATGCATTACTTGCTCTAACCTGCAACTTCACTCTTCTCACCAGGCCGTCATTGTCGACAGTTCGGTCTACTATTCGGCCCAACTGCCACTGATTCCTTGGGAGGAGGTCCTCTTTTACAATGACTACATCATTCACATTGAGGTTTCGCCGAGCCACATGCCACTTCTGTCGTGTGGAGATGTTCAGGAGATACTCCCTCTTCCATCGACTCCAGAACTGCTCAATTAAGTACTGAACACGGCGCCAGCGCTTTGTACTGTACACATCCTCCCTCACGAATTCTCCAGGAGGCGGAAGAGCAATCCTTGACTTCTCTCTCATCTCTCTCATCTTCAAACCGCTTATCCGGGTTCGGGTCGCGGGGGCAGCAGCTCAAGCAGGGGGCCCCAGACTTCCCTTTCCCGAGCCACATTGACCAGCTCTGACGGGGGGATCCCGAGGCGTTCCCAGGCCAGTGTTGAGATATAATCTCTCCACCTAGTCCTGGGTCTTCCCCGAGGTCTCCTCCCCACTGGTCGTGCCTGGAACACCTCCCAAGGGAGGCGCCCAGTGGGCATCCTTACCAGATGCCCGAACCACCTCAACTGACTCCTTTCTAAGCAAAGGAGCAGCGGCTCTAATCTGAGCTCCTCACGGATGACTGAACTTCTCACCCTATCCCTAAGGGAGAAGCCAGCCACCCTCCTGAGAAAACTCATCTCGGCCGCTTGTACCCGTGATCTCGTCCTTTTCGGTCATCACCCATCCCTCATGACCATAGGTGAGGATAGGAACGAAGATTGACCGATAGATCGAGAGCTTTGCCTTGCGGCTCAGCTCTCTTTTCGTCACAACGGTGCGGTGAAGCGAACGCAATACCGCTCCCGCTGCTCCGATTCTCCGGCCAATCTCACGCTCCATCGTCCCCTCACTCGCGAACAAGACCCCCAGGTACTTGAACTCCTTCACTTGGGCTAAGGACTCATTTCCTACCCGGAGTAGGCAAACCACCGGTTTCCTGCTAAGAGTCATGGCCTCAGATTTAGAGGTGCTGATCCTCATCCCAGCCGCTTCACACTCGGCCGCCATCCGATCCAGTGAGTGCTGAAGGTCACAGGGCCGGATGATGCCATTCAGGACCACATCATCTGCAAAGAGCAGTGAACGGAGATCCTCAGACCACCGAACTGTAACCCCCTCCCCCCACGACTGCGCCTCGATATCCTGTCCATGAATATCACAAACAGGATTAGTGACAAGGCGCAGCCCTGGCGGAGGCCAACACCCACCGGGAACGAGACTGACTGGCTGCCGAGAACCCGGACACAGCTCTCGCTTTGGGAGTACAAGGATTGGATGGCCCTGAGGAGAGACCCCCCCCCCACCCATACCCCCGCAGCAACCTCCCACCAGTTTCTCCCGGGGGACCCGGTCATATGCCTTCTCCAGATCCACAAAACACATGTAGACCGGATGGGCATACTCCCAGGCCCCCTCCAGGATCCTTGCGAGAGTGAAGAGTTGGTCCGTAGTTCCACGTCCGGGGCGAAAACCGCATTGTTCCTCTTCAATCTGAGGTTCGACGATCGGCCGAACCCTCCTTTCCAGCACCTTGGAGTAGACTTTACCAGGGAGGCTGAAAAGTGTGATACCCCGGTAATTGGAGCACACTCTCTGGTCCCCCTTTTTGAACAGGGGGACCACCACCCCAGTTTGCCACTCCTTTGGCACTGTACCCGACTCCCATGCAATGTTGAATAGGCGTGTCAACCATGACAGCCCCTCAACACCCAGAGCTTTTAGCATTTCTGGCTGGATCTCATCAATCCCTGGGGCTTTGCCACTGCGGAGTTGTTTAACTACCTCAGTGACCTCCACCAGGGAAATTGACGATGAACCACCATCAACCTCGAGCTCTGCCTCCATCATAGAGGGCATGTTAGTCGGATTCAGGAGTTCCTCAAAGTGTTCCTTCCACCGTCCGACTACCTCCTCAGTTGAGGTCAACAGAGTCCCATCCTTACTGTACACAGCTTGGATGGTTCCCCGTTTCCCCCTCCTGAGGTGCCGGATGGTCTTCCAGAAACACTTTGGTGCCGACCGAAAGTCCTTCTCCATGGCCTCTCCGAACTTCTCCCACACCCGCTGCTTAGCCTCCGACACGGCAGCGGCTGCAGCCCTTCGAGCCTGCCGGTACCCTGCAACTGCGTCAGGAGTCCTCCGGGATAACATATCCCGAAAGGCCTCCTTCTTCAGTCGGACGGCTTCCCTGACCACCGGTGTCCACCACGGTGTCCGAGGGTTACCGCCCCTTGAGGAACCTAAGACCCTGAGGCCACAACTCACCGCCGCAGCTTCAGCAATGGAGGCTTTGAACACCGCCCACTCCGGCTCAATGCCCCCAACCTCCACAGGAATACTAGAAAAGCTCCGCCGGAGGTGTGAGTTGAAGATCCCTAGGACAGGGGCCTCCTCCAGATGTTCCCAATTCACCCGCACTACTCGTTTGGGCTTACCAGGTCTGTCCAGAATCTTCCCCCATTCCCTGATCCAACTCACCACCAGATGGTGGTCGGTTGACAGTTCAGCCCCTCTCTTCACCCGAGTGTCCAAAACATGCCGCCTCAGATCAGATGACACGATTACAAAATCGATCATCGATCTTCGGCCTAGGGTACTCTGGTACCATGTCAGGGTGTCCGCGCATCCTTAAAAAGTCTTAAATTCATGTTTCTGAATTTAAGGCCTTAAAAAGTCTTAAATTCGTTACAAATGTCATATGCTGGCCTTAAATACTGTAACTCAAGGTCTTTAATTTGTCGGGGCGGGACTGTTTATTTTTCTCGTGGGACTTTTCAGGAAGGACAGGTAGAGAGGCTTCTTTCTTGCTAGCTGCATATATAAACGATTATCTGCATGCTTGCTAGCTAGTCTGCGACAATGGGTAGGTGCAAATTCAAGGACATTTGGCTGGAAGACGTCCGTTTCCGAAGTTGGCTCGCGTCTGTTGCCAACCCCCACCATCGCGTGTTTTAGGTCTTAAATTTCATTCAAGGTGGTCTTAAATAAGGTCTTAAAAAGTCTTAAATTTGACTTGCTGAAACCTGCAGATACCCTGCATGTACACTTATGAGCACCCTTATGTTCGAACATGGTGTTTGTTATGGCCAATCCATGACTAGCACAGAAGTCCAGTAACAAACGACCACTCGGGTTTAGATCAGGGAGGCCGTTCCTCCCCACCACGCCTCTCCAGGTGTCTCCATCGTTGCCCACATGGGCGTTGAAGTCTCCCAGTAGAACTACGGAGTCCCCTACTGGAGCCCCATACAGGACTCCATTCAGGGTCTCCAAGAAGGCCGAGTACTCTGAACTGCTGTTCGGTGCATACGCACAAACAACAGTCAGAGTTTTCCCCCCCACCACCCTTAGGCGTAGGGAGGCGACCCTCTCATCTACCGGGGTAAACTCCAACACCGCGGCGCTCAGCCGGGGATTTATGAGTATCCCCACACCCGCCCGGCGCCTCATGCCTCTGGCAACTCCAGAGAAGAATAGAGTCCAACCCCTATCCAGGAGTACAGTACCAGAGCTGAGACTGTGCGTAGAGGTAAGCCCCACCAGATCTAACTGGTAGCGCTCCACCTCCCTCACAAGCTCCGGTTCCTTTCCCCACAGTGAGGTGACGTTCCACGTCCCCAAAGCCAGCTTCTGCCGCTCAGGTCTGGTCCGTCGGGACCCCTGCCTTTCACCGCCACCCATGTGGCAGCGCACCCGACCCCAGTGGGTCCTCCTGCAGGTGGTGGGCCCACAGGACGAAGAGGGGGGGGGGGTGCCACGTAGCTTTTTCGGGCTGTGCCCGGCCGGGCTCCGTGGCAAACCCGGCCACCAGGCGCTCGCCAACGGGCCCTCCGTCTGGGACTGGCTCCAGACGGGGGCCCCGGGCTTCCTCCGGGCAGGGTCTCTCCTCCTCTTTCTCGTATATTCATGGAGTCTTGGTGAACCATTCTTAGTCTGGCCCCTCACCTGAGACCACTCTGCCATGGGAGACCCTGCCAGGAGCACAAGGCTCCAGACAACACAGCCCTCAGGTTCACAGGGACACGCAAACCTCTCCACCACGATAAGGTGACGGTTCCAGGAGAGGTTGACTTCATTTGAATTAAATGGTTTGGCGTTAAAGGCTCAAGAGCAGTGGGGTCATTTATTCCATCTACGGTCAAGGGACGGCTGTTAACAATGGCCATGGCCTCATAAAAGAGTGTTCTGAGGGAGGCATCATTAAGTCTTCCTAGGCTTTGAGTCAAAGTGGCATTCAGCACGTTTCGGATAGTGCGTATCTGACGCTCCCAGACACCACCAACGTGGCTTGCTGATGGAGCGTTAAAGACGAACTCGCACTGTTTCTCAGCCAGAAACATCTGTAAAGCTTGGTTGTCACATTGCTTGAGTGCTTCCTTTAGTTCATTTCTGGCTCCTATAAAGTTCCGGCCTTGGTCAGAGTAAAGTTGGCGCACGGCTCCCCTTGGGCTGATTAAGCACCGCAAGGCGTTAATAAAAGAGTCAGTGGATAGATCTTCTACCATTTCAAGATGGACTGCCCGAGAATAAAGACAAGTAAAGATCAGGCCATACCTCTTGTGCTCTTTGCGATTCCTTTTAATTGCAAATGGTCCAAAGCAATCCATTCCACAATTTGTGAATGGGGCAGATGCTTCAACACGCTCTTTGGGGAGTTCGGCCATACGCTGTTCTTCGACTGGTCGCCTCAGTTTTCTGCATTGCACACACTTGTGTATCAGCTTGGCAAACAACTTGCTGCAGCCAATAATCCAAAATCCATTTGTTCTGAGCTCCATCTGAGTTTGACTTCTACCTTGATGGCATACTTGAGAATGATAGTGGGACAAGACAAGCTGAGTGATATGACTGTCCTTTGGCAGGATGAGCGGATGCCTGAATTCCTCACTGAGAGATGAATGTTTAAGTCTTCCGCCGACATAAGAGTGCCCCCTTTTACAATTGGATCAAGGGAAAAAAGAGGACTGGAACAAGGAAGACTTTCCCCAGCTTCAAGCACTCTTATCTCTCGGCCAAAGGCCTGCTCTTGGACAAGCTTCATCACTGCTTGAGCAGCGCACTCGCGCTCTTTGACTGTCACAACATCAGTAGGACGCTTTTGCTTATGCTTAGATGCCAGCCTCTTAATCCTTGCCACTACTTTGAGGAGTGTTGTCCAGGATGAAAATGTTGCCAAACGATCAAGGAGATCTGTGGAACCACTGCTTCTAGTGGCAAATGCCCTCACAACCTTGACCTCTGGGTCACCGACTAGCAAGTCAATTGATGGCCCAGGTTCCTCATGAACCTCTTCTTTCCACAAGAATTCAGGCCCCGATAGCCAGTTTGTTGACAGGATAGCAGAGGCATGAAGTCCCCTCATGCCTCTGCTATCCTGTCAACAAACTGGCTATCAGCTGGGTTTTCTGCTGTATCCACATAGTGCCACTGGTTTGGATCTGTAATTTCCCTTATCAACTGCACACGATTTGCCACGAACACATGAAATCTCCGTGCTTCGTTGTTAATATATGCTAGAGTGACTTGAGAGTCTGTCCAAAATAACTCCTTATCAATCTGTAGGCTGAGTTCTGATTTCAGCAGAACACTCAATCTAGCTGCAGTCACAGCGGCTGAGAGTTCTAGACGCGGGATGCTTGTGATCCTTGTTGGAGCGACTCTTGTCTTGGCCATGACTAGGCTGCAATGGATTTTGTTCTCCTCGTTCATGAATCTCAGGTAGGAACATGCACCGTATCCCACATTGCTAGCATCTGAAAAGTGGTGCAATTCCACTCTCACAATCTTGCCAAAGTCCCGTGGATGGTAACATCTAGGGATTAAAACCCCTCCGAGATTCTGGAGACCAGTCTTCCATTCCTCCCACCGTGGATTTAGGTCTTCTGGGAGCAGATCATCCCAGCTGATGCTTCTACGGCACAGCTCCTGTAGAATGCACTTTCCACTCAAAACGAATGGGGCAACGAACCCCAGTGGATCATACAGGGAAGCTATAACCGATAGAATACCTCTGCGTGTGCTAGGCCCATCCCTCAAGTTTATGCCGAAGCCTAAGCTGTCACCTTCAATTGACCACTGGATACCCAGTGCATGCTCCAATGAAGTCGAATCGGTCCTGAGGTCAAAGCATCCTGCGTTTTTCGCCGTCTCTGAGGGATTTACACAACAAAGAACTTCGTTCTCATTCGAGTTAAATTTGTGGAGTCGTAGACCTCCCTTTTTACACAACTCTTGTGCTTCAACTATCAGTGCTGAGGCCTCTTTAATTGTTGGAACACTCAATAGCCCATCATCAACATAAAAACTATTTTCCACAAAGGATGCTGCAGTTGGATAGCGTTCTTTATGTTGCTGTGCTAGGTACTTAAGGCCAAAGATAGCACACCCTGGAGAGGAGGCAGCACCAAAGAGGTGGACTGCCATCTGATATTCCTTAGGTTCCTGCTCAAGATCTCCATGCTCCCACCATAGAAATCTCAGGTAAGTGCGGTGCTCAGGTGCAACAAAGAACTGATGGAACATTCTTTCAATATCGCAAATAATGGCTACAGCTTCTTTCCTAAAGCGGCAGAGGACTCCCACCAAGGAATTAATCAGATCAGGACCGGTCAACAAGGTGTCATTCAAGGATATGCCACGGAATTTAGCTGAACAATCAAAAACGACTCTTAATTTGCCAGGCTTCTTTGGATGGTACACACCGTGGTGAGGTATGTACCAGCCGATCCCTCTAGCAGGTGCCTCTGGAGCCAACTCTGCATCACCATTTTTGATCACTTCCTCCATGAAAGTTTTGTAATGATCATAGAACTGTTGATTGGCCTTGAGCTTCCTCTTCAGATGCTGCAAATGAAGGGTGGCTAGTTTCTTATTATTTGGTAGTGTGGGAGGACTACTACCTTTGAACGGGAGCGGCACTCTCTAGGTGACCATCCTCTTTCTGCAAAATATTCTCGCTGAGGACTGTATGAAGCGCACATCCGTGTTTGCCCTCAGAGTTCCTTTCATTGAAATCTGACTCTGGAACTCGTAAGACATCTGAGGCGGGAGGAATTGGCAGCTCTCTCACAGCTACTCTGTGAACGTATCTTTGACTTCCCTGCCTATCAAGGTGGGGATTTGATGCTCCAACTATACTCCACCCCAGTTCAGTTTTCTGGGCAAATGGCTCGCTCTCGCCACCCACGATGACTTCCAGAGGGGCTAGGGCTGAAGGACAGTCATATCCAATTAGCAGCCCTACGTCACAGTCTTGGAGGGCTGGCAGTTTGTTAGTGAGATGTTCGAGATGCGGCCACTGTAATGCTGTAGTCTTCGTTGGTATACAAGACATTTCAACAGGGATGAAGTCACGTGTGTATGCTTGCTGTAACTGTATATGTTTTCCGGAATAGAAACTTCGAACTCGCAGACCACAGACACCTTGACTGGGTATTATTGTGTCTATGGCAGTCATTGTACTGAGCTTCAACTTCAATGGTCTAGTTTGTACATCCAATTCCCTGACAAGATTCTCCAGGACAAAGGTTGAGTCGCTCTGTGTGTCAAGAAGGGCGTATGTGAGAATTTCCTTCTGAGGTTCTTTTACCGATGACAAGAAAACTGGAACAATGCTGGAAGTAGCGGATGCATTCTGAACTAGTGCATGAGACAGAGCTTGATGGGTTTCTTGCCTTGTTTCCCCTTCTGTGTGAGTCTCAACTCTATTCACTGCCTCCCCAGGCCTTTTCTCTCTTTCTTCATGCAAACATGTTGGATGGCGTTTGCCACATATTCCACAGATATGTCGTGTTCTGCACTCTTTATTGACATGTCCCTTACGCAGACATCCAAAACACAAATGATTCTGATGTATAACATCCCTTTTATCTGCCATTGACAAGGAAGCAAAAACTGGACATTTGGCAGTGCTGTGAAGCTCTTCTTTACAGACAGGGCATGGTGCCTGTGGCCTATAGAAAGAGTGACCTTCTGATGTCTTCTGTAGATGGTCTTTCGCCTGTGCATTGATACCAAATGACCTTGCGCTCCTTGGCAGCTTATCGTCTTCTAATTTGGTGCTGGACCAGAAGGGAGAGGCAATAGGGTTACAGGCTATACGGGCTTCCTTCTGCACAAACGTAGTGAATCTCTCAAAGGTGGGATATTCTCCAGATGTATCGAGTTCTTCTACGATGATCCTGCTCCATTTGCGCACAAGCCAGTCTGGTAGCCTTTTCAACAGCTTATGATTTTCTTCACTATCATTTAGAATGGTCAGTCCTTTGACATGGGGCATAGCTTCAGCACAGCTTTTTAGGAAGTCTGCAAAATCTCTAAGTGCCAGAGAGTCGTTTGGGGTGACTTTAGGCCATTTCATAAGCTTGTCTCGAAAGGCTTTCTGCACGACGAATGGGTTTCCATACCTATCCTTTAAAACAGCCCACGCACCTTCATATGCGTCTTCAGAACTCCGGTAAAAGAATCCTTCAACAGCCTTGCGTGCCTCGCCCATTAGATAGTTTTTTAAATACAGCATTTTTTCGCTTGCAGGGATAGGTTTTCTGTCAATCAGAGTTGTGAATGTCATTTTAAAATCTACGAACGTTAAAGGATCGCCAGCAAACATGATTGGTTCAGGAACAGGCAAACGATTTAGGCTGAGTGAGCTGGCTATTGCTTCAGCCAGATTGGCTACTAAACTCTGAGAGGATTCTTGTGATTGGGGCAACGCGGCTACAGTGCCTAGTTGTCTATTTGAAGTAATCTCTGGGGTTGTTCTAACAACAGGGGCTGTGTTGCCAAGCTCTCCCACCACATCTCCTTCAAGTTGATTGTATATCCGCACTCGAGCCGCAGCCACTTTAATGTCCATATCTGCTTGCATTAATTTTAGTCTTGTTTTTTCTTCCTCTAGTTTCAGCTCAACTTCAGCTTGTTTTTTCTTCATCTGAACTATCATTTGTGACTCATGGAGTTTCCATTCACTTTCCAGCTTATTGAGTTTAGCTTGCTG
The DNA here is from genome assembly GCA_900291075.1 of Melanogrammus aeglefinus. Lineage (NCBI taxonomy): Eukaryota > Metazoa > Chordata > Actinopteri > Gadiformes > Gadidae > Melanogrammus > Melanogrammus aeglefinus. The sequence goes on from OLKM01001056.1 coordinate 129,616, forward strand.
AGTTTGTATTCCCTGCATAGATTTAGCTTGTTCTAATTTGGCTGCAAGGTCTGCTTCTGCATCTACTCGTTTACTAGAGGCCCTGCTGATGAGTGATAAGTTGTCTATATTTTCAGAAATTACACTTTCAGTGTTCGTACCACCGAAGATTGATTCATGCTCTTCCCGATTTAAAGTCATTCGCACTCTTTCCTTTTCCACCTCCGCTTTAAAGGTGTTTTGATCAGGGCCCATTTCCAGTCGTTTACTCACGAGATCGCATACTTCTGTAGTCAGTGTATTACAAGCATCCATTTTCTGCACAACATCCGTAGTGTTAAGAGAATTCCGTTGGAGTGGCTCATAATTTTGGGTTAGACGGTCATATCCACTTTGAATTTCATCGTACATTTTATTGAGATCCTCCTTAGAACAGAATTTCTTAAGTCTTGTCCTAGATTCTCTGGCTATCTTCTTCCAGGATTCATAAGCTCTTATGAATGCCTTTAAAAGCCTTTTAGATACCTCTTCACGCATTTGTTTCCCCTTGTCTGTAGGCCGCCGTTCACGAGAACCAGAGACAATTTCTTGCGTGTCAGAAGGCTTTTCATCCTCCTTCTCTGATAAGGGTTCTTCTACAGGACTTAGGACTTTCTCGTGTGTGGATTTTCCTGCATCTCCTGACACTGACATTTTAATTTTTTCCTTTTTAGCCTATCACAGCGGGATTTATAAATTTGGTTGGCAGTGTAATAGGTCTATTAAATAGCTGTGAGAAGCGCTATACAATTGGCTGGCTCGCTTCATAAATATTAATTATCATTATATAAAAATTGAGCATAGGCCAGAATTATTTCATCAATCATAGGTATAGGACGTGAGTTGAGATATTTTAGCATTGCAATTCAACATTCAACATTTCATGTATGGAACAGTCACCATTATCTAAAATCAATTTCATTCACAAACATTTGAGCAGGTTTACAACTTGGATCGATCAGAATATCAGTAGGCCTACGTAGGCTAGTTCAGTTCTTGAAATTACCCTGTTAGTACGTAAGTTCGATTTGATGACGTAACGTCATCAAACGTTAGCAGTCTCTCACCGCGTCTGCGATCCCATGTTACAATCGCTATCAATTTACGACCTTGCCTGAATGCGTTGACGAGTGGAGGCTTGTAGGCGTTGAAGACGGCGACTGTTCAACAGGGGACGGACGTAGCTCGAGTTTTCACTGTAGCAGCCCTTGGATCCATAGTATAGAGAGTCTCGACTGATGCATAAAGTGTCTTTTATTGTTGTCCAAACTTTAATCCTTGCGTCGTCACCATGCACCGTGAAAACTGTGTTGAAACGAATACAATACAATACTTGTTTACACGGTACTAATTTACATACATACATATCATTTATACGAATCAAACAAATTACAAGCCATAAAATCTTGATACAAATCTTCATCAACAAAGGAAAGGAAACAACAATCATACCTCGCTGCGCTCTCCAAGGAATGCGAGATTACAATCCGACTACAATCAGATACCTTCATTAACGAACAAAGTGCAAATATGCAACGCCGGTCGCATAGATCGCATATTAAAACCCCATCATAATGCAAGCACCCGCCCTCTGCTTTCAAACTCCTTTCCCTTGTGCAGAGTCAAACTACGGGGCTACCGCTAGAACAAATATCATACAGGTGAAGGCATTTCCGGTCATATCGCGCAACCACACGTACACACGTCATATCAAATAAGAAGTCAGAACATTAATGAATAAATGATGAATATGAAGACAATAAAATCACAGAAATTATTGCATAAAGAATTGCACTTTGCCCAATCCATATTATCGTTCAACATTGGTCATTTACAATATATATATATAATTTTTTTTATGCATTAACAAATCACACAACTCTCACAGGGAATTGTGAGGGTGACTACCTCCTAGACCACCTTGACTTAAGACATTTTCTGGGGGATACACTGCTATAATCCTGGATCCGATATTATTATTTTTCCCTTTTTTGTCCATGGTATTCACATCATTGCAATCAGTTGACTAACACTTTTTCGAATATAAAAAAACGACATAATCTTGCACACACTTTACTATGCTTTCATGCTGTAATTTGCCCCAGTATCTGACTCGGAACACAGTAGACTGGACTAGATCCGGAAAATTAGTACCACTAACTAAGTGTTAGGGTTAGATTAGTTAATGGAGAACCGTTTTTGAAAACGGAATTGTTCGGAATCTAGAATTGATTTAGAATCTTATCGTACATCTAAGGAATCGAAATTGAATCTTGAGATACCGGAAGATTCCGACCCCCTAATTTCAAATCCACAGTCTTCAATCAAATGCGCTCATTCACTGCAGGTCCTTTTCTCCTGAATCTTTTCCAAAGTGCATGCGTTTTAACCCCTGGGTGTCCTCTGCTCCCTCTAGGGTTAGCCATGGTGCTAACGGCAGCATTTGAGTTCGACCCTCGCAGCAATAAAGAAGCCACCATACGACCGACGGACAACATCGAGGTGCCCCAGGTAGGATCTGCTTGCACGCAGGACACGGCATAAGGAATGGATTTATAATCTCAAGGTTTTTAAAGGCCCCACCCAACAAGCCATTTTTAGAACTTCTATTCATGAGGCATTTGATTAAAACAAGTGGTTGGTGAGGGAAATAGCTCTTCTTTTCACCGTGCTATTTTGAGCTGTCAAAAAACAAAACTATCTGTCAGTTACCGTACCGTGTTACAGTGGACAATGGACCAATGTAACTCGATGAAATACTGTGTCAGTTTAACACCACTGCAGGCATACGTCAAAACTACGTTATACATCCGTAAGAACAAATATCCGCAAAAATGAATGAAAGATGACTACGGTACGTTGAATCATTTTGGGTGTATATCATGGTATTGAGGTATTTAAAACTATCTGTAACCGTATTTTGACCAAACTAATCTTCCATTTTGTTGGAACTTGAAAGATAAGCTAAGGTTACGTTTACATGATGACGGTCTGAACAGAAGACGCAAAAGTGGCGTTGCGTCTTTACTTTTTATTCCACGTTTAGACAAGCGGTTTCGGGAGGAAACGTTGACGCAAAAGTGTGTGGATTTCGATTGGGTATGCATGTCAGGCGGCTAGGTGGTGCTGTGATACACCATCACACACTATCACACAACACCGCCATGTCTGAGCGCATGCATAGAATCTTCCTTCTTCTCTTAACTGCGCCGCGAAAACGAAAACATATCATTTCAGATCCTTCTCTGTTCAGTAATACTATCTGTACATATCCTGTACATTTCGTGGAAAGACTCCTGTACGTTTATTAGAGCTGTATGTGACGCGTACGCGACGTGAGCAGATCTGAGCAGAGTTTTGCGTCTTGGCAGTGTCGACGGAAACGCTACGGTGGAGCGTATTCCAAGTTTTCCACTCTGGAGGGTGGTTTCAGATCTTTGCGTTTTCATGCCCCAAAAACGCTGTCACCGTCTAAACAAAAGGCACTTCTGTTTAAAATATTTGGTCGATTTTACCCGCAAGCGTCCACGTGTAAACGGGGTCTAAATCCGTGGTTGTTTGTGTGCGACAGCTGATCAGGGAACTGGGGAACATCAACGTGAAGAAGAAGGAGCCCCCGTTCTGCTACCCCTACAGCCTGAAGGCCAGGGTTCTGGTCCTGGCCCACCTGTCACGCATGGAGATCTCCGAGGACCTGGAGGAGGGTGGGTAGCTCTCGTCCCACACACGGCTCTGTTCATAGAGGAGGTCCAACCAGCCTGCAGGGTGGCTTGTGTTAAGATGATGGTGTTTTCTTATTGGCGGATATGACCACCCAATCATCTGCTGAATACAGCACACCCGCGCTGCGCTTATTGAACGTGGATTAAAGGGGTGTTGACAAGGGGAGCCGGGCCACCCCACACGGAACACAACCTGAACAGCATTGTTTAAAGGGAAGGGGCGGGTTCCCTTTTTTATTTCTATTTCATTTATATTATTTGCAACTGCTACATCGTTATTGCAATTAGGTTGTTTGTGGGAGCAGCAACTTGAACCACAAGACGGCAGCAATGGTCTGTTTCTTTTGCTAACATGAGCAATAACACCTGGGGGGTTATGTGTATGTCGTCTTTATCCTTTGGTAGTGCATTCATGTGTTACATCACAGTTTTGCTCTGCCTTGAGACTCTGAACACCCGCCCGGCCCCTGGACCTGAGACACTGACAAGTGTTTGCATTATGTGGCGGCCGTCCTTCCACAGACCAGAGGTTTGCGGTGCGGAAGAGCCCAGCTCTGCTGCAGGAGATGGTCAACGTGGGCTGCCAACTCACAATGATGGCCAACAGCAGAGGAGGTACGCACACACGCACGCACGCACGTACGCACGCACGTTCATGAAATTCAAAACCTGTTGAAAGAGTTGTCCTCAAATTTTAATTATCGTACAAAAATGATTCTGTTTAAAACGTCAAATTACGACTTTGGGTTCAAAAACCCTTTTAGCTTCTATTAGTATGGGGTATCTCTTTGTGTGTGTGTGTGTGTGTGTGTGTGTGTGTGTGTGTGTGTGTGTGTGTGTGTGTGTGTGTGTGTGTGTGTGTGTGTGTGTGTGTGTGTGTGTGTGTGTGTGTGTGTGTGTGTGTGTGGTTGGGTGTAGGCTTCCACGCTCCCCGGCTGGTGTCCATAGAGAACTGCATGAAGCTGACCCAGATGATCGTGCAGGGCCTGCAGGAGACCAAGTCCCCGCTCCTTCAGCTGCCTCACTTTGACGAGGAGCACCTCCGCTACTGCGTCTCAAAGAAGGTGGGACGGGCTCTCGCGTCGTGTATTACTGTGGTATTATGTGTGTGAGGGATCCATAAGGAATGGCATGTAATGGTTTCGTTGTAACTCGTGCCGTATGAGTTTCTATAGGGCTAAATCACATCGCCATGACCGCCGCCGTTTTGGGAGAATTGGTTGTGTTAGGCATTATGTTCTTATCGATGTTTTTTTGGTCATAGTGAGTAATAAATCTAGAAATTATTTTTCGTAATGGGGAGGTCTTGTTTTGTTTGAAACTGCCCCAGCGTTGCACATTGCGAGACATGGCAAAACAAGAGTTTTTATTAGCCTTGGTTATCGATATTTAGCCTTAATTTAGTACTTTACAAGTATTACTGCTCTCTTGAGTCCTCTCAATATGGCCAACAATAGATCCCATGATGCATTGCGACGTACGAGCCCCTATCCCCCCCCCCTCTGTGTGCTGCAGTACAAGGTGCGGAGCCTGCAGGACCTGGTGAGTCTGAAGGACTCAGAGAGACGCAATATGCTGCGCTTCCTGGTCGAGGAGAAGTACGACGAGGTCATCTCCGTGCTGGGGAGCTTCCCTCACATCGCCATGGATACCAAACTGCAAGGTCCGCCATGGGAAGACGCGCACACACACACACACACACACACACACACACACACACACACACACACACACACACACACACACACACACACACACACACACACACACACACACACACACACACACACACACACACACACACACTATTAATCAGCCTTGGGTTTAAGGCCCCTGTGTGATTAGTTTAGTAGCCTCAGGGACAGTTCAGCTACATTTAGTGTCCTTTGTAACTTGCCACACAACTTGTGTATTTTTTTTTATGAATGGTAATAGCTTATTCAAATGGCAAATATGACTCAGACTTGCATCAGTTGGGTTGCTGCTAAAGGTAGCATTTTCCAGTGACGCGGGTGTGCAAGTGTTTGAAATTGTTTTAAAAAGCGGTGCTGATGCACATTTCGGTGATGTGTATCTGGAGATGTGTGAATATTCCTCCTCCCCGCTCATACACTCTCTCCCCTGTTTGTAGTTCTGGACGATGAAGACAGCAACAACATCACAGCAGGCTCCATTGTCACCGTCACCGTCACCCTCACCAGAAAAAGAATGGCGGTAAGGCATGTGTTCATCTAGTGGGACACGGACTCCCCCTGGACGCTCGCAGGCCACAGACGCGGGCTACAGTGGTCTGTCCCAGAAATGTACCACGCTACAGTATGCAGGCCTACTGTTGGAACACCAGATGGCACTTCTGGACTGCACTTGTGACAATCAGCCGACGGGAACATCCACAATAAAATGATTAGAAGCCTGCGACGGCCGCTGGTACCTGATGTTTGGTCGAATAATTAATGTTGGGATGCAAAGATAATTTTACAAAATAATGCTTCTAAAATACATTGTCTACTCTACTTATGTTGACCCACTCAGGATGGTCTCCTTTTAATGTGTCGGTCTATGTAAAGGCTTGACGGTTTCTTCCATGTGATTTGGTGTTTCTGAAGGAGGTGTTTGAGAAGGAACAGGACGATAGCCCGTGTCCCGGGGAGGAAGGGGCCAACACCGAGGAAGGGGTAAGTCTAAAACAGACACAGAGCACCGATTTAAAGGAGACCACATTGCACCCCCCCCACCCCCTCCCACAAACTTGACAGTGTCCCTGCCTCATGCCCACAGATGACACTTAGACTGTAGACGATAGACGAAGCCTTTGACCGTGAATGTGTTGTCAAAAAATTGATTCACGTGAGAATCACGATTCATATCTTCGAACCTTCGACCGAATCACAACTTCCAGAAATAGTTTATATTTATCTTTTTTTTTATCTTAAGTTTGCCTTTTGTGTGTTTACATTATTCCAATCGGTTTGTATAACCGTATCAAATAATAAAACTTCTCATTCTTGTACACGCTTCACTTTCCTTCCATGCTATTATTTGGCGTAGCGCCCTTTTCTAAGCGCTTAGCTCGAAAAATAAGAGATCCTGAGGTTTGCAGCCCTCTTGTTTTGAATCGAGACTTCTACAGATTCCCTGACGTTTTTCGTGTCTCCCTGCAGGCCGACGCCAGTAAAGCCAAGACCAAAGTCTGGCAGAACAACAAGAAACAAGCCACGAAGAAGACGGCCAAGTCCAAGAAGAAGAAACTCACCAAGAAGAAAGCCCCAGCGGCCGCCGCCACCGTCGCTGCTGCTGCCGCCGCCGCCGCCGCCGCCGCCGCGGTCACAGCAGTCGCCGTCGCCGCTACCACCACCACCACCACCCCCGCGTCCTCAAAAACCAAGCAGGCCAACGGCAATGTAGCAGGAGGCGTAAGCACACACCCACCCCCCCCAAAAAAAACTATCAGGGCTGCAGCTTGCGATCGATGACTCTAACTTGATTGCTCTATTCATTTTCAGATTAGTCGATAAATCATTTAGTCGTGGGAAGGTCAAGGGTCATGGATAATCTGAAACTAATCGATCGTCGAAGGACGAGGGCGATAACTCGGAATCCCTTTTTTTTAGTGAACCAAAGGTGCGTCGTTGAGGCATTTTATATACAACCCAGATGGCTGTCTGTCACTCGTATGGAACGGTCTGTTGAATATGCTACAGTAGTTCAAAAGCATAGCAAACAACTGTGCTTAAGGCTTTTGTTGGTAAGAAAGATATGTTGGCCATGCTTCTGACAGGATGTGGTAAAAGTTTGATTCATCAACTGGGCCTACGGCGCTAAGTCACACGTTTTGTTGCTCTTTATTGGTTGTAAGTCTATCCAATAGCATCCAGCGGGGTTTCAGCTGAGCCCGTTCAAAACGCGCCTTGGAAATCAAAAAAGTGAGGTTCCACATTCGTATGCATTGAGGAATTGGTTAAGCGATAATAATAGCAAAGTATGACATTTATTCAAAAGCAATCCCAGAAAGGGTTGCGTACATTTGATTCAGATCCATGGACAAACTGCTTTTCCTACTGGTGTGAACACTGGAAAAACACCCTTTTACAGAAGGTGTGTTTTCACTCTCTCTGGACTCTGCTCCTCGTTATCCCCCCGCCGCCCCCCTCCAGGATGCCGTGGCGGTCCCCAAGGAGGACGAGGAGGAGGGCTCAGACAAGGGCAGCGAGTCGGATGAGGCGGAGGCCAATAAGGACTCGCCCAGCGAGCGGGACGAGGAGAGCGACAAGCAGAGCGACACGGAGGTGGACGAGATCGCCGGCGACGACGAGGAGGTCAAATCTCACCCTGTCTTTGTGTGTGTGGTGTGTGTGTGTGTGTGTGTGTGTGTGTGTGTGTGTGTGTGTGTGTGTGTGTGTACGTGCGTCTGTGTGTGTTAGTGCTGGGTCATACAGAACGATTAGAGTTAAGGACGCATTGTAACTTCAGAAATGGAGTATGATGTTAATCATACCCTTTGTCTGTGTCAAGTGAATAAGAGACATGTCGTAGCGAAGACTCTTCAGACCGGCGTCATAACCAGCCGTCCCTCTCCCCTCCTCTCTCTCCCCCTCTCCCCCCCAGCAGGAGTGGGAGGCTCTGCAGCAGAGCATCCAGCGGCGGGAGAAGGCCCTGCTGGAGACCAAGTCCAAGGTCACCCACCCGGTGTACAGCCTGTACTACCCCGACGAGAAGCAGGAGTGGTGGTGGCTCTACATCGCCGACCGCCGCGACCAGGCACTCGTCTCCATGCCCTACCACGTGTGCACGCTCAAAGACACAGAGGAGGTGTGTGTGTGTGTGTGCGCGTGCGTGTGCGTGTGCGCGTGTGTGTGTGTGTGTGTGTGTGTGTGTGTGTGTGTGTGTGTGTGTGTGTGTGTGTGCATGTCATTTAACAGAGGAGTTGGAATGTTTCGCACTTTCACCAAGGTTTTGGGTTTTCTCAACCGCAACCCATTATACACAGGCATGCACGCACACAAACACTCAGTTGCTAGGCAACCGCTCTGCGCTGGTGGTATTGGCCCCTGTGTGCGAGTGGTTTGCCCTCTGATCCTGCTGTTTTAAAGAACAATGAGGGATTGGCGACGGGGTAAGCGCTAAATGGGATTTACGGGACCGACTTGACCTCGTGTTTGATGCTGTGACAGCTTCCCCGCCGCCCCCTCCCCCCGCCTCCCCCCGCCAAATGGCCCCCCGTCATCAGTTACCAGTTACTGTTCCTTTAACAGTTAACACTTCCACCTGCTGTTGTTGTTTGACTGCTCATCATCTGAGAGAGGGGCGTATGAGAGAGAAGAGAGCCAGTGATCTAGTCTGAGAGCAAAGTGAGGGGCTGGTTAGACAGGTCTCGGTTTGGGGGTCTGGTTAAGACAGGTCTCGGTTTGGGGGTCTGGTTAGACAGGTCTCGGTTTGGGGGTCTGGTTAGACAGGTCTCGGTTTGGGGGTCTGGTTAGACAGATCTACTCTGAGGGCAGGGTTGAGTTCACTGTGTGGCAGCGTGTGTTTTCTCCTTGTGTGTGTATGATTGCATGTTGTGGGGGGCCCCAGAGGCGTGTCTGTTCGGAGGGGCCCCTCTGTTTTCGGCTGCGCGGCTCATTCCCATCCCCCATCCCGACCCGTCGTTAGCGTGGCGCGGCTGATGATTAGATGCTCGTGCCGTGTAATTACCCGACATGTTAATCACAAGTGTAGTTAATGCTCGTCTAATATTTACCGTTTGGACTCCCCCATCGGTGCCACCGCGCTGGCTGTTGGGTTATTCAAATCATTAATTGCCCGACACATTTTGCGTTTGCTTCCCCACCAGCCCTTGCTGCGGAGAGATAATTAGGTATGATAAGTCACGGTTGATTATTAATCTTTAATTTGTGCATAATTCCAACCGCTGATGGTGTTTACACCCGTGGTCTTTAGAGGTTTTGCTGCCTCCTCGACTCGCTCTGCCTTTTTGATTCCTGTTATTTCGACTTTAATCGAATCGATAGCCATTTGTTTCTGGGTGTCCGCAAACTACTTGAATTATTCAATTGGTGTATTCAAGTGTGTGTTTTCTTTTTGTGTGCGTGTGTGTGTGTGTGTGTGTCCACAGGTGGAACTAAAGTTTCCAGCCCCGTCAAAAACAGGCAACTACCAATATTCAGTCATCCTGCGTTCCGATTCCTACCTGGGTTTAGACCAGATCAAACCTCTCAAGGTAAGCGTCTGTGCCTGTCTTTGTGCCTTTTGTGGCGGTGTGTGTCTTTGGAGCTTGAATTTGTGTAATTAAAAGAGGTGACTACTGCAGATTAGGGCGTCATCGGCCCAGAGAAATTGGCTCTTGCTCGTGCAGCCGTGCGCGTCCCCAAAGGCAATCCTACGGAAACGAATGTCATTCATTAACAAGCCTGTTGTACTGTAGTACAAAGGGAGTCGAGGAGCAACATGAACGCGGGCTCGGAGCGTATGCTAGGATGCATGTGGTCCGGTGTACCACCAGGGGGCAGTCTTGTTTCCTCTTCTTGACCAGACGGCGTGACTGCATGTAGGTCCAGAATCTGATTCGATTGGCTGAGTGTGCTTTGCCAACGACACCACGGTTTACAGGCTCTCTCCAGGTGGTTCACCTCTTAGGGCCGACCTGCCGTGTTCAAACCGCTCTGCCGGAACATTCACAGTGCGCTCGGTAACCACCCAGGGTGTCCGCGCATCCTTAAAAAGTCTTAAATTCATGTTTCTAAATTGAAGGCTTTAAAAAGTCTTCAATTCGGTACAAATGTCATATGCTGGTCTTAAATACTGTACCTCAGGGTCTTAAATTTGTCGGGGCAGGACTATATATTTTTAAAATTTTCTTGCTAGCTGCATATATAAACGATTATCTGCGTGCTTGCTAGCTAGTCTGCGGCCATGGCTAGGTGCAAATTCAAGAACAGTTGGCTGGAAGACGTCCGTTTCCAAAGTTGGCTTCGCATCGGTTGCCAACCCCCACCATCGCGTGTTTTAGGTTTTAAACTTCATTCAAGGTGGTATTAAAAAGGTCTTAAATTCGACTTGCTGAAACCTGCAGATGCCCTGCCACCGAACCACCGCATTGATACACATCGCTGCGTCGGTCCGCGTTTGCGTGTCCTCCCCATGAACCAGCAGCAGCCCAGGAGGTAGAGCGGGGTTGGCTGGTAACGGGTTGCTAGTTCGATCCCCGGCTCCTCCTGAACCGAGTGTTGAGGTGCGCCTGAGCAAGGCCCCTCCCCCTCACTGCTGCTGAAGAGGTGGCTGCTGTCCCCCTGCGACGGCGGGGGTCCACCCCGCCGTCGGTGTGTGAATGTACCAACGACGGGTTGTGAGTCGCTTTAGATGAAAGCGCCGGGATGAAAATGGAAGCTCAAGTGCCTGACCGCTGTGCGCCTGTACCCCGCCCCCCCCCCCCCCCCCCCCCTCAGCTGGAGGTGCACGAGGCCAAGGCGGTGCTGGACAACCACCCCCAGTGGGACATCCCGGAGACCGAGGAGGAGGACGAAGAGCAGGAGGACAGCGACGGCATCGAGGAGAGCGAGGACGACGACGAGGACAACGACTGAAGGCGCACCGCCCTTTGTACACACCCGACGTGTGCGTGCACACCCACACACGCACATACACATGCCTACACACGCCTCTAAAGACGCAAACTCACACGCATCGACAAACACACGAACACACACACACACGCGCAGTTGGCTTCCAGAGCTGGGACATCGCCACACCGACGGGATGTCACCAACAGTCAGTCCAGCCCCTTCCCCTTCTAAAACCACACACACACGCAGTGTCATGGACTTTGACGTCCCCCCCCACCACCACAATCCCACCTGCATAACCGCTTTCTAACCGAGACCTCCGAGAGACTCGTTCAGCCAATTTCCGTTGCCAACGGAGGTGTGTGTGTGTGTGTGTGTGTGTGTGTGTGTGTGTGTGTGTGTGTGTGTGTGTGTGTGTGTGTGTGTGTGTGTGTGTGTGTGTGTGTGTGTGTGTGTGTGTGTGTGTGTGTGTGTGTGTGTGTGACAATTTGTACAGGTATGAAAGTTTGACACACTGTGGATTGGAGGACCTATTATCTGGGCAACTAGTTTTCATTTTTTTGTGTGGGGGGGGGGGGGGGTCATTTCAAGGGTGGGGAGTGATGTAGAAGGAGAAACTGCGTTCTGACAACTTTGGGTTCCTCCATATTGAAATCATTCACTTCCTCCCCCGCCTCATCGCTCGTGTTTGCCTCCTATAGCTGCAGCATCACACGACACAACACGTCCCCGTCCCCCCCTCCCACCCCTGTGATGTTCCAACCCCCCCTCCCCTGCCCACAAACAACATCCTCTAACCGCTGCCCGTGGTGAGCCCCAGCACCCCCCCCCCCCCCCCGCCCAGAGACCGGGGGACCCCGCCTCCAGCAGAGCGCCAAGATGGCCAAAATGGCGGCGTTCCAATCTGCGGCTCCGGCTTCCTCTACACTCCGCGGCCCGCAGACACAATTTCACCCGTTTTTATTTGTATTTGAAGAAAAATAAAAAAAAAATGGCAAAAACGAATTGAATAACGAATTGACAAATGCCGTTGACGAAACCGGGGGGGGTGGGGGGCGGGGGAGGCGATCGGTGTTTAATTTTGGCCGTGTCGCTACCAGTGGTGTACCGTGTTGTCCGTGCGCTACACCAGGGGTTCTCGATCGCCGCCGTAGTTCGGAGACCCTCTAGGGGTTTCGGGGCTGTGTGGGAGGAACCTGTTTGTATTTGATTATACTGACTGCTCGATTCGGAGAAGTGTGTTGCTTTCCTGTTTTTTTTTTGTTTTTTTAAACAGTCGTAGCACATTCCAGTGTATTCTCATTGTCCAAAACGGCCTTATGAATCCTACCGTATACCACGATATAGACACTTCTTGAAGGCTATGCATCATGTTTTGTTTTTGGAGAGCAATTCTTTATTGGTTTTTTTTTTGTTTGTCTTTTTTTTTTTTTTCAAACTTTTTTGTAGCTTTCAGTAAAAAACATATTTCTATTAGTGTTTCTCATATATCCTTGGCAAACATAGCAGCTAATGCTAATAAGTGTCTGTATTTCTGTTTTCTTTTTGGGCTCAAACAGGGTTTGTGAAATGTTACCGTACCAAAGTCAATCAACGCTCATTCTCAGCACCTTGACTTTCATTTAGAATCTGTTTCTGTTCTTGTTACTGGACAAGTTACTGTTAGGTGACCTGGGAGGTTTGCCCAAACTCCTCGTATTCGTTTAAGGTTCAGCCTATGCTTCCTGCATGGTCAAAGGAGAACGTGGAGATTTTTTCAACCTGGGCCCTAGTTTCCGAACATTTTAGGTCCGAGGTAATGCTCACCAAAATATTTTGACGTGGTCCAGCATTGATTGAGCAAGAACAATACAGCTGCAGTGCCCTCGAAGCTGAACTAATTGCAAATAATATTGTTCGCATTAGTCCCTCGTGGCTAAAATTATCGGAATACATGGCCCAGAGAAAAATGAACACCCAGGCATCGTCCACTTCCGTTTAACCTTGATCCTCAGTTCAACTCGCTGACTCAAGTAGACCCAACAGTTATTTGTGTTTTTTAATTTTACCAGCATTTTATGTTTGTCAAAGTGGATTCAGCAGCAGAAACACAACAAAAGCAAATTGCACAGCATTGCTGACTCTTATTAGGATTAACCTGCAGTCCTGTTTGCGGAAAAGAAACCCCGTCTTTCCCCCTCTGCGTCCGCACTGCAGGCGTATGTTTTGTATTGCTTCATGCCGTAGTGCGCTGTGTTTGTGTGGGAGAGAGGGAGAGAAAACGTTTGGACTATCGGGGTGCATGTACAACTATGACTACTAGCACCATAGACACACTGCGCACAATACCCCCCCCACCCCGCCGCCCCCGTTCTGTGACCGTGTGACACGACCGTCATCAAAAGGGGTTCACTCTGGGTATTTGTATCTCTCTGCAGCAGAATGTAGCATCAGCAGTGGTGGGAGCTGTGTCGAAAATAACTGCAGAGAGGTGTAAATACGCCACCCCCCCCCCCCATCATCACCACCACCATCCCCTCACACGACAGACCAGGAGTGGAGAATAAGGACCCTTCCCCCCCCCGGTGATTCTCTGCCACTTTTGTTTACAAAGGAACTGTCATTGTAAATGGAAAAAAAATATATTATTTGTATTTTAAAATCATTTCAAATAAAATAACTTTTAAATGAACTGCGCTGTTGTCGTTGTCCAGGGGGAATGAAAGGCTGAGATTGGAAGGGGGGGGGGGGGGTGTCTGGGGTTCACTTGAAGGGCAGTAGGCTAAGGGGGTTTTATTGTGAGCACGAGAAATTCATAACCCCTTTTTTTTTGTTGTTTCCTTGCAGGGAGGATGTCAGCAAAATGATTGAATCCTGTAATGCCTGTTGAGATATATCTGTTCACATTTAAAAACGGATGATGGATCGGTCAAATCTAACTATCATATAACGCATTTTAGGCTAATCAATGAACCAGAGAGCGAGAGCCACCTCTTTGGTTTACTGTGAAGTGTGGGATGGCTCATTTAATGACGTACAGGTACACATAATGCTTCAGGGAGTGAGTCCCATGGAGACGCTGTCAAATGACCACAGTAACTATGCAACAGTGCAGCCTCATTTGCCCTAACCTGAATGACAAAGGACATCCCCAAAGTGTGAGTACATTTCAGGTCGAGCATTTCCTGAGTGCAGCTACAAACTCTGCCTGTGAGGAGGGTGCTTCTATGGGCCGTACCCCTTGCCAAGCGTCATTTGGACCAGATGGTTTCGATGCAAAGAAGTTTGGACATCCAGATGTTTATGGGAATTGAATAATCCATGATTGATCATCGCAAAAGGTAAATATTTAATGCCTTAATCTTTCCCAACATCGCCCTGTATTTGTGTATGTGTCTCTTGTACGTCTGTCTCTCTCCAAAGGTCTCTGTTTTGAAATGCAGTGTTCAAAAGGAGGAGATTTTATTTATTTTTTTATTATAGAACAGATCGCCTCGTAAACGGTGTGTGGCAGCTCCTAGTTTGTTGCACAGGACATTACTATGGTCTCCAACTTAACTATGCAGTGGAAAACCACATGTGTTTTGACCTGAGGTGTAAAAGCTGTGAGCCACGAGAGTTGGAACTCCCTCGGGCCCAACACAGTGGCTAGTGGCAACCAGATACATCGGTGAGCAAGGAGACCCCTCTCTTCTCTTTCCTTTCCTCTCAAACCTCTCCTCTTCCATCACCTCCTCTTCCCTCCCCTTTTTTTCATCTCTCCCCCTCTCTTCTGATCCGTGGTGCTCTTGTTCCCCATTGGGAGACCTTGTCTGCAGAGAGTGATTATTAATATCTCTTGGCCACTATATTGTAGGTCAATATCTGTTTTTTCATTGTAAATGAAGACCCATCATTCAACCAAAAATCGATATAA
Organism: Melanogrammus aeglefinus; assembly: GCA_900291075.1. Classification (NCBI taxonomy): domain Eukaryota; kingdom Metazoa; phylum Chordata; class Actinopteri; order Gadiformes; family Gadidae; genus Melanogrammus; species Melanogrammus aeglefinus. The sequence continues at coordinate 144,810 of OLKM01001056.1, forward strand.
AGAGAAGTATTGTGGAATATTAATTGTGTGTGAGAATGTGCATGATGGGAAAAATTACTTATATCTTGCAAGTTGTCTCAGAGTATTTACCAGGAAACCACCGTTTCCTGTCCTCATAGAGATTGAATGTCACACGTCTGCTGTTTGCATGACAGAAAGTACTCTGAAAGTACTAAATGCGTTTGCATGTAAATGCAAGGTTTCAGCATTATTTATCGGCTAAATCGGCCTTTGCTTGTGTATGTAAGGGGGAAAAAAAGGATTCAGGTGAAAAAATCTGTCTGTGAGAAAGCGTTTGATGTGTTGTTTTTCCAGAGTCAAAGCGCAATGATGCTAAGCTCATCCTAAGTGCTTTTCTGTCGTCTTTTATCTTTTCTCTTTGATTTCGATACAATTTATTTATCCTATTTTGACCATGAAAAACCAATAAAGGCTGATCATAAAATGAAAGGAAAATTGAGATGTGATGCCACTGACCTTGTTCTGGATATATAAATATTTTCTCACAATTCTTCCCATTAGTCCATTAATTGTTTGTATTTATCACATCATGATATTTTGTTCTTTCAATCTTATCTTTATTTCTCCCCCCAAATAATATAACCTCTTTTTCTTCACTGCTTATTTCTTTATGTCTTCCCCATCATTACCATCTGATCAATGAATGATTTCCACGATTTAATCTATGAATTTGTCTTAGAATGTAAACTACACTGAATAGAGTCTAGGCTTCGTTTTATATTCATTTTAAAGAAATATATAGAATTCTGGAATTTTTCATTTGTTTAACCATTACATCACATCAAATGATATAGTGCAATATTTGATTGAAGTTATTCCACCTCTTTTGTTCTCTGGGTGTTCCCTGACCATGTGGCCTCATAGAAGAGGAGACGGTTGAGTCTTTGTCTTTTGGAGGATTGAGCCAATTCCCCAGGGGCCCATGTTGTGCTCATTTTTGCATAAGAGACTAAATTTTCACCTCTCAAAAAGCATTAATAAATTCTACCCCATTAGGCTTCACTTATAGTTATGATCCCTGCACCAGGAATAGCAAAATCCTCCCCCCTTCATATTACACTCTCTCTCTCTCCCCCCTTCTCCCTCTCTCTCTCTTTTAGCACAGAGCAGATTGATCTGAAAAGTGAAAGGTCTGAAATGAATATGTTGGGGTGGATGATTAATGTTGAGATAAGGATTAATGGCTCCGCTAATCCTGCGTGAAGGGGGGGCACTGTGCGTTATCCTAAAGCTGCACAACTTTAGTTCCCAGGTCAACTCGATGTTTTTACTTCACAAAAGACGAATGCTTCACGTGCATTTGTATTAATTGAATTAGAATAGTTATTACTTAGTATTATTATTCCGCATGTTATAATTAATAATGATGGGTGTGTTATTTATAACCGTGATACTCTCCCTCCCCGGTGTTACGAGTGTCCCAAGCCCGGGGCGAGCAGCGGGGGTGCTGCGATGAGGGCCCCGAATGCCGACCCCCGCCCGGAGCCTACCCGCCCCCCCGTCGCCTGGTTACCTGGCCCGCTCGACGGAGGTGTGCGTCTGCGTTTGCGTCTTAGTCGCCGTGGCAACCGGGCCCGGGGGCGCTGGCATCTCGTGGAGCCGGGAGCCGAGTCAAGAACGGTTGGCAAGAGACCAGTGAACCCAGACCCCCAGACCTGCTCCTCGCACAGTAAGGAACGGTGTGTGTGTGTGTGTGTGTGAGGCTTGAGAGTGTGTGTGTGTGTGTGTCTGTCTGTCTGTCTGTCTGTCTGTCTGTCTGTCTGTCTGTCTGTCTGTCTGTCTGTCTGTCTGTCTGTCTGTCTGTCTGTCTGTGTGTGTGGTGTGTGTGTGTGTGTGTGTGCATGAGGCTTGAGTGTGTGTGTGTGTGTGTGTGTGTGTGTGTGTGTGTGTGTGTGTGTGTGTGTGTGTGTGTGTGTGTGTGTGTGTGTGTGTGTGTGAATGTCTAAAATGCACACTGTTTGTTTATGTGTTTATTTATTCTCACCTCGTCACATGACTGTGGTGCAGGATCCAATTTCTCTGTCTGTTACCATGGTTACGGCCCTGCCTTTGCCTGTAAATAAATTCAGAATGTTTGTTACATTTATTTAAAAAGCCACAATTCCTTTCTCCTTCTCGGACTCCCTCACCCTCTCCCTTGTGCGTGTGCGAACTAACCCACACGCGCGCAGACACACACACACACACACGCAGACACACACACACACACACACACACACACACACACACACACACACACACACACACACACACACACACACACACACACACATACACACACACGCATATTTCATTTCTTTGCATAATTGGCTAACTGGCTACCTGTTACACGTTCTTCTGTGTACACACACATGCACACACACACACGGCTAACTGGCTACCTGTTACACGTTCTTCTGTGTACACACACATGCACACACACACACGCGCGCGCGCGTGCACACACGCACACACACACACACACACACACACACACACACACACACACACACACACACACACACACACACAGGGGATAAGCAGTACTTAAAATGCAAACAGCTTAAGTCCCAACATCTAAAAAGCCCTTTTTCCTTTGCTTTGTGCGTGCATTTATGCATCATTTTGTACAGGCTCAGATTAGTGCAGTGTGGTTTTAGATGCGGTAGGAAACAAACGATGAGCATGACTTGTTATTCCACAATTCGTCTGCATTAGCGGGAACAGATACAAAGCTCCATCCCCTAGAGCCAGCCATTAAGTTATGCTAATCATTGCTAATCATTTGTCTTGAATCACTAATCATTAGTGATTGCAAACTCCAGCAGCGGCCCCTCGGCCAGCATACAACCCGATATGGATCTCAGTATAGGCAGTCTTCTGTTCCGCAAGGTAAGCAATGCAGCTCTCTGCGTGGGTCGTTAGTCACAAACAATCGGGCGGTCACACAGGCAAACGGTTGGACCTTCTTTTTAGACGGAATCTGTTGGTTTGAAAATGCACCTTAAAAGCAGTCTTTAAAGTTGTTTTCAAATGGAAGTCAGGTGTTTTTTATTGAGAAATGTTCGTGTGCTGTCGGCCTCAAACCGGAGTTAAAGATATGGCGCACAGTCGCGCACTTTTTCAAAAAGTGGGCGGGTTCTTCATGGTGGTTGGTAGGCTGGATTCTTATCTCCAAAACCAAAGATAGCTGTCAATCAATGTGCTATGCGTTGATGTAATGCTACAGAGTAATGCTATTGGTTGAAATATTTGCTTGTTTAATTACAGTGCAGGCATGTATCCTGAGTACTTAATTCACCCGCTAACCAGAAATACATTGTTTGGCGCAAGATGCCTACATTTAAATTATTGATTGTTTTCTGTATCTTGGGATTTAATAATAGAATAATTATAATATTAATAATAATAAAATAATAATAATAATAATAATAATAATAATAGTAATTAATGAAGTAATTCAACAATACAAATGTTTCATTTTATGGGGACTTTAAAATAAAATAATACGAGTATAGTTTATATAATGAATTTAAGCAATAGCATAGGAAGTGAATATGCCATTTGGTGGAAGCCTTTACCCAAAGTGTCGTACAGTACATAGTGGGGGCGATGGGACTCACACCCTTCACCCTGACAGTGTGTCTTGGTTGCGATCTGATCTATTTCAGTACTCATTCCTCTCTCTCTCTCTCTCTCCTCTCGATCTTCTCTTCTCTCTCTCGTCCCTCTCTCTCTCCTCTCTCTCTCTCTCTTCTCTCTCTCTCTCTCTGTCTCTGTCTCTCATCCCCTCTCCCTCCGGTCTCTCTCGTCTCTCGTCTCGCTCGTTCTATTTCCCTCTCCTGCAGCTCTGTCGCTCCTCTCCTCTCGGTCGTCTGCTCTCTCTTCTGTCTCTGTCTCTGTCTCTGTCTCTCTCCCTCTTTCCCCTCTTCTTTATCCCTCTACCTCTCTCTCTTCTTCCTCTCTCCACTCCTCTGCCTCTCTGCTTCTCTCTCGTCTCACTCTCTCTCTCTCTCATCTCTCTCCCTCTCATCTCTCTCTCTCTCCTCTCTCTCTCTCTCTCTTCGGGTGATGTCAATCCGTTGATTGCAATGACTGATGGATCATCAGGATTAATCTCAGACCATAATTACTTCTGTGATTTATTCCTCTGGCTAACTCCCAGATGGTTCCACACCATCCATGACCACCACCACAACACATCTCAATGTGTCATGACATATTATTGTCTTTCATTGAATACTGAGTTGTATATGCTCACCAGTTGGCGTGTACCCAAACCAAGCCCTCCATAATGCAATAACGGTGCTGTATGTGATGTATTGTGTTGAAATGCCTTGTGATCAAGTGTATCTAGTCCTTTGTGAAGAATCAAGTGTTAAAACCCCCAATGATGGGTTCTTTGAATCGGCTAGGGAGGAAAACACCACCTCAACCTTTTTGCATCGCTCAATCGGTACCAGGTATCAGGCAAATGCCAGCCCGCCAGAATGTACTCATTCGTTGATTCATTCATTCACTCGTTGAAATTCGTCACAATGACAGCAAAAATGTCTTTCTTGAAGTATCAGCGTTGGAAGACCTAAAGAGATTAATAATCTTTGGCCTCACATTCCTCCAATATGTTTTGAAATTAATCTTTCGATGCATTAATCAGTGCATCAACCCAGCAAACATGTGTTTTCTATTTGCATTTGCGTCTATATTTTACGGGGTTATTTTATTACGATTGGTACGTGCATATCCTGCCCCTCTGTGCAGGATGCTTTGGCCCAGCCTCGATGGCTTCTCCCAGCCCCTGAGCTTTGTATTCTTTTTAGAGTGAGAAACGAAAAATTCTGAGCTGCAGCTACTGTAATTACATTACAGACACC
>OLKM01001056.1:154965-157465 GCA_900291075.1 Melanogrammus aeglefinus
GATCTTGCACTCTTCAGCTTTGAGCCGGCTGAGTCAGTACCAGATTCAGCGATGTGCATGCAGGTATGGAATAAGCAATAGGAGCCCTCTCCTTAACTTAGCCCTGCACCCCAGTCTAGTCCAGATGACATGATGCTGCGCACGGAACCACTGTCCACAACTTGTTCCAAAACATTCATATCCTCCAGGAAACCGACACAATAAGAGCAGCAATGTATCGGCCAGCTTGCCACTAGTTACATCTGCCAAAATCTGACAAAACCGTCCGTTGACACCTTGTTCCGTCACAAACGCAGGACCAGGCAAGCAAAGCTGCCCGCGCATTACTCGCGTCCTGTCATCCCGTTCACCATAACAGCCCGTGTTGGTGCTTGTCTTTCAGCAAGGAAAGAAAAGCTCCCAAAATATTTCCTCTATGTGGCTCCGGCGCTTTCACGTGTCCTCTAATTGAAAGTTCCTGTTTTACCAAAAACTATGACACAATCATCCAGTCTTCTGTCTTGATTTCTCTATTTTCTTCACCTTTTCGTTGTGAGCTCCTTTTCCGCTGTTTTTCCCTGCGCACTTGGTCGTTTGACTGTTAGATCCACTTCCGGTTTCCCCAAAGTTTTCTTTCCAAAACACCGCTTGCATGCAAGTGTCCGGCCGTGCCTTTGGCGTCTCCCCCTGTTGCTTGGTTAGACACCGTCAATTGTGCAAAACCCACTGCGGCCTCAAACACCTAAGTCGATTCAGTTGCCCAAATATAGGCAACTTCCAGCATTACAATTGCAGTGTCCTCGGAGCCTGGATCAAGGGGTACCCGCTCGTAGTGCTGGACTTGAAAATGGGCGGACCAAACCCATTCCCGGGCCTAGGACAGAATTTGCTAGCTTCTGGTGCGCTGACCGTTGTCTTCACAAGTCCAGCTTGTCTTAAAATGTTTTGTGAGCATAGTCTGCGACCAAATCAACGTCTCGCCTCCGTCAGCGGATTTGGTGGCGTTTTGTTTTTAAAAACAGCTATAAATCTACTCGCAAAAATATTGTTTGTGCGGTGGCTAGATGCTTTGCTGTGCTCCGACTATACCTCACTGACCATCCCAAATCAAAGGGACATGAAAAATCCCGCCGTTACTGGACGCCGCAGATGGCCCTCGGGTTGCCAAACCCTCGAAATCTGATTGGTTTGAAAAGAACATGTCAACAAAACCATAGTACCCATTAGCGTCAACAGGCAGGTGTATTATCTCAGGAGCTGAAGGCCTCGGGCTTAGATGATTTTTACCCGGAGACGCAGGAAAAATTGGATAAGGGCCCTTAAATATATACACTCACCGCCACTTTATAGTACATCTGGCCCAACTTGTCGTTAGAACTCAAAATTCTAATCAGCCAATCAAATGGCCCAGCAACTCAATGCATTTAGGCATGTAGACTGGTCAAGACGAAATCAGCTGTAATTTCAAACATGAGCATCACAATGGGGAAAGAAACGTTGATTTAAGGGGACTTTTTTGAACGTGGGCTAGCGTTGTTGGTTTGCCAAGACGGTGTCTGAGTTATTTTCAAAACTGGCTGATCTACCTGGGATTTCACGCACAACCATTCTCTAGGGAAGAAGGAATGGTCCGGAAAAAGAGAAAATATCCAGGAGCGAGCCAGTTCTGTGCGGGAAAATGCCTTGTTGATGCAGACGTCAGAGAAGAATGGCGGGAGTCGACTGAAGAAAGCCAACCAGTAAACTCAAAGACCCAGTCGTTACAACGGAGAGGTATGCAGAAGAGCATCTCTCCTGAACGCACAAAACGTCGAACTGAACTTTGCTGGCCCTGACGGCCACCCGCCACTGGCGGGCATCGCGAGGAAAGATGTTTTCAGTGATGGACCGCTGGTCAGTTCACTTCGGGTCCATGTCATCCTCGAAGCTCCATTGTTCTGACCTTGCGTATGCAACCTCCTCCGGCGCGGGCCGCCCTCCTCCTTCCTAAGTGGAAGTCTGCATACGAACAATCCCTTTCTCCTCCATGTCGTGCGTTCAATCTGGACTTCAGAGAGTCAAATCCTCCCTTTCCCCGATATTCCTTCTCCACTATGGCGAGATAACCCTCAGGGAACTTACTTGTTTGTGAAAGTACCAGATCTGAGAGAACCCGGCGCCAAGTTTGAAGATTCATAATACCCCTGTCTGCTCGGCCGCCGAGCAATGAATGGATAATTAAGGCGAAGACCACGGGCAGGTGAAATCGATTTGTCATGCCCGGTCAAATTGAGATTTTGAGCTAGGTTGGCCTCTTAACTTGTATCTTTCATACTACCAATAAAGAAACGTCCAAATTACCACATTTATGGTCTGTTCACTGCATTAGTTCGCCGCGGCCATCCATCTCGGCCGTGGTACCTGTGCTGATGCTGACCGAAAAATCAAGCGTTGTTTTTTTTTAGATGTTCTCCGTTCCTTCTCTGAGCTCACCGCCTAGCGGCATTTGGCTTGGGGGTGGTGAGCAGCTCAAGCAGCAACA